>CM074948.1:5051087-5068151 GCA_037577455.1 Pangasius macronema | reverse complement strand
TTACATTCAGCAACTTATTTTGTCAATCTTTTGCACTACTGTCATAAGATTCACATAAAGCCACTTGACTTGACTTGAAAATGGAAATATTCTTGAAAAAAAAAAAATTGTGAGCATTTCAGTTTTGGAAAACCCTCCATGTATAAAGGGCAGGAGGTTCCCAGTTACGTTTTTGGCAAAAATGATTCAATCTTATAAAAACTGAAGTAAGAGGACAAAATATAAAAAATACAAAGTTAAAAAGTTGCGTCAGCTTTGAACTTCAGCTTTGTATAAGCTTTGAATTCAGGGTCTAATATTTATGGCTTAATATCTTAAGTATTATTAGAAATAGTAGAATAAAACACATGGGGTGTGTGGGTGTAGGAACATAATCCAAAAAGCAAGTTAGTTCCTGTCATCACTTACGTTATAGTAGCTATAAACTAAGACGAAATAAAATGCAGCTTGTCATATTACAGAGAAACAGCAAATCCTTTCCTGTGTCAGAAAACTTAACGTTATAGCTTTACTTATGGCTGCTACAACATGCTGACAGTGGAGACTCCTTCCAAATAATCAACATATCGACAGTTTAAAAAAATCAGCTGATGAAAATCATATAACTGTTGGAGAGCACTGTATAATTCCAAGGCCACAATATAAATATCGATTCATAATAATTAATATAAGGGACATATGTTAAAACTTTAATGATAAATTGGGAAAACTGCATCTTTACACCAGGTCTAACGGCAGGTTTAGGATATAAATACAGAGCTTGGTGAAGTTACAGTACAGTCTAGTCCACTTTCTCAGTGCTGTCATGTGGAGATGTTTTTTAGAGCTCTGATATGCTAAAGTATGAAACCTGTCCTCGCTTTAGCTCAATTTCACAGCAGGTTTGAATTCTCACCTGCTGGGCACCGAAATATTTCAACTAAACAATCTGATGTTTATCTGGAGAATGTTTTGGAGATTTACTTTGAATTTCTGAGGTGGGGCATGAATGTGAACTGTTGTGCAAATATTATAGCAAAACTTCCAGGATTGAAAAGAAAAAGGAGAGAAAGAAATGACATTAATTACTAAACATCTGACTAACACTGACATGGGCCTGAAATGAGCACCAGCCTGAGCTCCTACAGGGAAAATAACCTCACTGTTGTAACTTTTATGGTTATATATATAAAAAAAGTCTGTGAATTTTCCCTTCAAAACGTAAATCCTGCATTAATAATACTGTCACATTGCAGAAGCTTAACTGGGCAAAATGTCATGACGTACAGTCAACGTGAAAATGAACAGATCGAAGCTTTTCAGAGCAAACAGCAAAAAAAAAATAAATGATAGAAAAAAAAAAAAAAAAATCTGGTTTGAAGGACCACAATAGAAATAAGCATTGTGGGATTATTGCATTTTTTCCCTTATATTGTGAGTGTTTCATTAGTAAAAACAAAAATAAATGTAAAAATAAAAAAATATATATTTTTTTAAAGATGGTGAATAGGTTGGCATTGTAGAATTATTGCATTTTGTTCTTAGTGATTTTATTGTAGCTATTCAATTAGTTAAAAAAGAAAATAATAATAATAATAATAATAATAATAATACAATTAAAATTAAATTAAAATTAAACTAAAAATTAAACACTAAAAAAAATATTTTTTAAAAGATGGTGAATAGGATGGGTATGATCAAGCTAAAAATAAAATAAAATAAAAATTAAATAAAATTGTCAAGAGCCGTTAGCTGCTTTCAGAATTTAGCACACGTAAATAGCAACATTTCTGCACTATTGTTGCACCCTGACGTATCTGTCCTAGCATTACGATATGCTTTGATGGACACTACAGTCTGTAAACTGCTTTGGATAATGGGGTCTGCTAAATGCTGTAGATGTAAACGTACATGGAGATTTAATATACACTTAGTACAGAAAATTGCACACACACACACACACACACACACACACACACACTTAGTTACCTTACACTACTGCATAGTTGTGTTTGTTCCATGATAACAGAATCATTAATATTTAAATTAGTGGATTGATGTGGCTGTTGATGGCTACATGTACGTTTTAAGCTACGTCTACATTACAAACACTAACTTTGTAACTAGGTTACTATACTATACATTTTAGCACAGGGGAATGTTAGTTTAAGTAATAAACTAACATTTATTGCTCATAGTTTTAACAAATTTGATCATTAGTAACTTGGTCATCAAACCTCCACCAGCTCTGAGGGTAAATCCGGAGTAAATCCAGCAATGGGTTAATAAAAGGCCCGTATCAGGAAGCGGATCTTGTGCTTTGGAAACAGTTACCTGACACCGAGGCTAACGATCAGCTTGCGACTGCTGCTGATCCATCCTCATGCAAAAACCATGAGTTTGCCAAGACGGTGTGTGTATGCAGCAAATGCCTGTCTATGTGTGTGTGTGTGAGAGAGGGAGTGGATGTGAAGAAAACATCTCAGATGCATAGCGAATGACTGTATCAAACTGATTTCTTTTTCCCAATGACTATTTGTAGTGCTTTAAGAAAAAGTGAATTGTAAATGAATACATTTAAATCTGCAAACAATAATCTACAAAATACCACAAACCAAATGCTACAGGCTTCTCATGGATGAGCTATAATCCTTATCTACGTCACACGCAAACAAACAAACCTTAATCCTTTTAATTCCTGTGAGCTTTTGAGACTCACCTGTGTTTCTTCACACCATTATGGTGGGTCTTGTCTCCATGGTTCTCCTCCCCAGACATGCTGGCAGGAGTGTGAGCTTCTGTTGCGTGTAGACGAGCCTCTCAGCAGCGTCAGCTAAATCGGAGGACACTAACACGACGTCCTCTCACACTGCTGTCCCACTCTGACTCTGCAGAATGGACAGAACACATAGACAGACAGAGACACGTACAGCTGTGTCAGTAACGTAGTTACTGCACACCGGGTCACACATAACCCTCCCTTCCTTTGGTCCCTCCTTTGCTCGCTCCCTATATCCCTTATTCCCTCCCTCCGTCTGTTCTTCTGGCACACCTGAGAAACCCCACCTGAGGGATCCGGTTCCAACAGAAGAAGCAGCCAGGCAGCTCACCTTGTCCATGAGTGTTCAGGAAATAAGATAAATCAATCTGCAAAGCTATCTGATCATATCATGATATACTACTTGATAAAGTTACATAAGGAATTACCATTAAAGTTTAGATTAATATAAATTTTCAATATATGCTCGTTATACGCTTCCTTTACCTGTTAAGTCATGTCTATGCTGATCAACTGCATTTGCAGTTTTTAACCTAACCCATTTCAGTACAGATTCATTTCATAAATTTTAAAAATCTGTTCAAATATTTTGCAATACAATGATCATCGATCTGACCATACAGTATACCTTATACTGTATACGTTATACTAGAAGTTATGACAGAATTTTATTTGTATAGCACTTTTAACAGTGGATATTGTCAGAAATCAGCTTTACAGAAATATATAAATTCAGGATAGAAATTTTAAATTTATAAATTTATCCCTAATGAGCGGGCCAGAGGTGACGTTAACATTATTAACTGTGTAGCCCTACTCGTTTCTGAGTTATTGGATAAAACCCATTCAGTTTAAGTGCCAGTCAAACAGGGTCATAACGATAAGAACTCAATAATAAATGTAATAACTTTAAACGATTCCCAAGCCTGTAATAAAATTTAAAAAAATCAGGAATCCATTGGCTATGCTTCAAGGACCCCAGTATGAGAAACGCTGTACTGGAGGAGTTTTAAGTTTGTCCCTCTAAGGTGAACTCCCTAGATTCCTACAAACAGAGCATTTCACTCTTTTCTATCCAAAGAACCTTCACCATCATGGCTGGTGTTGGTAACCTGATCTAGCAGAACAGTAAAAAGAAGAATTAAACATGCCTAATTGTGTAGAGATAGTGATTCATGCTCGGTCTTCATGCTCACCATTAAAACAGTGATTATCATTTCCAGTATATCTTAAGAAGTCAAAACTGAACTGTGGTTGATTATAAAGGTTGGTTTTAGACCCAGGTCCACTTGTACTCTCAGCACTAAAACCAGGTCTCTTGACAGCCTGAAGGGATGAAAATCTTCTCTAGAGAGACGGCCACATAATGTACAGATGTCACACACCCAGCAATAAACATTGCTTAAATGTTGGTAGTGTCTTTTATTCTTTTCAATTTTCTGGCCACAAGCTTCAGCATCTTACATGTTGTAATCTTAAAGTATAATTGACTCTGCCTTCCTGTTGCTCATCAGAGCAAGGTGTAGTCATGGGCTTGAAAAAAATGCTTCACAGCATCTTTAAAAGTTATTAAAGAGTCTAAAAAAGTCGTTAACAACCAGTAAACAAACTAATCATTAGCGAAAAAGCCCTATTTCTGTTAAAGTAGGTGATTCTTGGCCACTTTTATTAACAAAACATACCAGATTCTGTAGAAATTGCGAGAGATCTGCAATCTCTAGAAACTAGTCTCAGCCTCAGAGGCTGCACCAGTGGCCTACATTTCTGATACCTTTTGTACACTTTTCTGGCCACAAGCTTCAGAATCATTCAGTCCATGTATATGCTTTCTTTTAATGATCATAATAATACATGTTCGTAGCATTCCATTTATAAAACTTATTAAAGACTTTTAAAGAGATCATCGAGGTACTCTGTTCTACTCTTTTCTGTGAAAGTGAGTGATTCTTGGCTGCTTTTATTTATTTTTTTATTTTATATTTAACAAAATGTACCAGACTTTCTAGAAAATGCTGGAAATCTGGTTTCTGAGGCGAGAATATTGGTAACGGGACCAAAAGAACATTGTTAAGCACAAAAAAGACATGCATTTATGAGTGATGTATAGAATTGCTTATAATGGTATATAAGTTTATATATGAGTTATATATAAATAAAATATCTTAAAACTTAAGTTTCTAATTATGTGAATTTGCGATCTAAAGTGTGCATATTGCTTGAAGGCAGAAAGAATTTCTACAAAATCAGATGAGGGATGTTTCCCAGTTTGGTTGCATTTATTGAAGTTGATGAAAGCGTTCATTCTGTTACATATAAACGTACACATCATCGATCAGTATCTCATCATGCTCTTCCATAAATGTCAAGATAGGCTGCAATACAGATATTTTTGTTTTGAATTATTCAGGTATGGAAGAAAATCCTTTCAGTTTAAATATTTAATGAATGCTATAGGCATTAATGCATTAATTTTACACCATGTTATTATGGGAAAAAATATTATATCTTACAATTAAGCTTTTTTTCACTTGCTGGATAAATGCTGCCAATTTTTAAACAAAAACTCAAAAAACATATAAAAAAAAGACAGTAACAGCAAAAATATTTAAGTATGAAATAAAGAAATTATTATTATTATTATTAAGAGAACTAGTTTGGTGACTTTTGACAGGAAGTGGAATCCTCAGGACTAGAGATCACTCACCAGAGACAGCGTCATAAAATTCATCCTCTGTGAACGCACTCAGAGTTGGCGACTTTCTGCCGGTGGAAAGGTTCAGCTTGAGCTGGTGATGCTCTGTTGCCAACTTCTGCAGAGCCTCAGACAGGATCTTGTTCTTTTCTACTTCCTGTTCTAACTTCACATTCCACACCTAAACGATCAACAGAAATGAGAAGGAATTATATATATATATATACATACACTGCCCGGCCAAAAAAAAAAGTCGCTGTTTAGATTTTAATAGGCAAATACATAAGAGTCTATGAATGGATCATTATTAGAGTGATNTGGCATCAGTTCTTTTAATCTTAAAAAAGATGAAGTGTGTAGCTTTTTAGTTCTTTAATAACCATGTAGAAAGACGTCTCATGGCTATGTTCCAGGACGACACTGCCAAGGTTCGCCAGGGTTAAAATTGTGAAAGAACGGTTCAGAGAGCATGAAGAATCATTTTCACACATGAATTGGCTCCTCTGAGTCCTGACCTTAACCTCAGTGAAAGTCTGTGGGATGTGGTGGAGGAGACTTTAAACAGTGCTCATCTCTTGCATTGACAGTACAAGAAATAAATATTGTGATGTTATTTCCATCAAGAGGTGCATCATTTTTTGGTCAAGCTCTTGTACTGACAATGAAAGAGGTGAAGAGTCCCAAAGACTTTCACTGAGGTTAAGGTCAGGACTAAGAGGTGCCACTTCATGTGTGAAAATGCTTCTTTATGGTCTCTGAACTGAAAGTTTATTTCAGTATAAGTCTTCCCTGGTCTTTCAGGCCTTTCGATGTCGTTGAGCTCACCAGTGCTTTCTTCCTTTTTAAGAAGGTACCCAACTGTTGATTTGGCCACACTTAAGGTTTTTGCTCTCTCTTATAGATTTATGTTGTTTTTTCAGCCTAATGATGGCCTCCTTCATATTGGTAGCTCCAGTCAAACAGCTACCAAATGCCAATTCAATACCAACTCCAGACCTTTAATCTGCTTAATTTGTCTTGAAGTAACGAGGGAATGGACCTCACCTGGTCAATTAACCTCTAGTCAATTGTCCAAATACTTTTGAGGCCCCTGAAAATGGAAGTACTTTGCTTTAAATGGCTGTAATTCCTAAATGGTAAATGCCATATTTTTGAGGAACCTCTTAAAATAAAGCTGAAAGTCTACACTTCGATCCCATCTTGATTGTTTTATTTCAAATCCATTGTGGTGGAGTATAAAGGCACAATCATAAAAACTCTGTCATTGTCCAAATACTTCTGAACCTGTGTGTGTGTGTGTGTGTGTGTGTGTATGTATATGTATATGTATATATCATAACAAGCTATTAATAACCAGTAAGAGGCAGAAATGGCATGAAGCCATGAAGCCAGCAACACCGCAGCATCTTATCAGCAGGATACATTAGTGTGAGAATGATTTAATTAAAGATAAGGTATTTAGCTCCTGGCACATGGAACTGAGGGATTTGGCATGGTTATGTACTACTAGCATTTCAGTTAGACAGGAAAACATCTAGACAGCAGACGTTCTGCATATTTTCATGCATAATTCACTGCTTGATGCAGCCAAAGCATCTCAATATAGAGATACACTCTATACAGAGAAACACCTGTACCCATGAACATTCATGCAATTATCCAATCAGCCAATCACGCAGCAGTGCGAGGGATAAAATCATGTAGATACTGTTCAAGAGCTTCAGTTAATGTTCACATCAAACATCAGAAAAATGTAATCTCAATGAATTTGTTGCTGTAAGACAGGCAGGTTTGAGTATTTCATGAACTGTTGATCTCCTGGGATTTACACACACAACAGTCTTTAGAGTTACGCAATTGTGCAAATAACAAAAAACAGTGAGCAGCAACACTGAGAGAGTTCAGAAGAGAACATCCAGACTGGTTTAAACTGACAAAAAGCCTACGAGAATGTAAACAACCCCTCTTTACAACCGTGGTGAGCAGAAAAGCATCTCAGAATGCACTGCACACTGAACCTTAAAGCAAATGCCGCATGGCAGGTGGGATAATTACATGAATGAGCAGGGACACGGGTATTCCTAATAAAGTGATCAGGAGTGAATATCTGAACAAATAATACTATGTTTAGAGAATGGCAAAATGAAAATGGTGAACATAGCAAAAAGGGAGTTGTTTATTCTTCAAACTACAAATTAATTACTCTAATTTCCATTTGTACATCAATGTTTTATGTTGTTTCATTTCATTTTCTTTTTTTTTTTTTATTAATCTGATCATTACAATGTTTTTTTTCAAGAGAATGCAGCCAAGTAAACATTATGGAGAAGCATTTACATTATTAATATTTTTTTTTAATTCCTAGTCCAAATATGAGATAAATAAGTAAAAGTAAAATAAATTTGTTAGAGATTTGTTACTATTTTTTATATTCCAGTTAGCAGAGCAAAAAATAATAAATAAAAAAGCTTCAGTGAAAAGAAGCAGCAATTATCCAAAAGCCTATGTGTGAAGTCTAAAGTACACTTGAACCCACACAAATAAAGTATTTACCAGCCATCTGTAATGGTCTATTTACAGCCATCTGTAAAGCCCTATGAGATCATCGTGATGTCAAGATATGAATATTAAAGAGCTCAGAATATTATTCATGTGCAAAAGTCTAAAAGCTGGAGTCATAAATGTCAGCCTTTGACGCACAGCTGACTAATGCGGTGCAATGACTTCAGCATATCATTTACAAGTGTGTCCTATATCAGTCAATCAGTCAGCTATTCATTCTGCTAAGCACCTGACATGTGAAACTGAAAAAAGCAACGTGTGTGGTGCATCAAAGGGCTGCCTTATGGCTTTAGACGTTTGAGAGACACAACTTTCCAAAACATCCCTTTAAGCAATCATTTATATTGTGATCAAGAGTCACTGACTGTCTGTACTAAAGTTCCTCCATAGTGAATGAAAACCACATCCTCGGGCTTTTGTCCACATCCCTGAGCTGCTCCTGTTTCCAGCACAGAGAACTGAACACCAAGTTTTCTAGAGCCACACAGCCAACGGTCACGTTACACACCTGAGCAACCTGAGCCGGGTTTCTCACAACGCCTTCAATCACCATTCACAAGACTCTTGTCGATGCTGCACGCACTTGCAATAAGCCACAAAGGCAGTGATGAGATGCCAAACGTCATCTAATGGCCTAATGGAACTGCTGTCAGCAATGTTATTAAACAAGACACAGTTTTTTTTTTCTTTGATAGATTAATTAACGTGGATGATTAACTTCTTCCAGGTCTCAAGTTTGAGCTTAAACATCAATGGCTGTTTAAATGCTTGTTTTCCATCTTGTACTACACATCACTACATTGCCTAGCTTAGCTTCCCAAATAGAAATACAAAGCATTTTACTTAGCCTATTTACAGTCTAATGCTAATGGAACTTAGCTCAATTAAGATTCAAAAAGGTATGTCAAAAAATTAAGGTCTGTAGTATCAGAACTATATAAGTACATATTGCAAAGAGGACATAAGATGTTAGCTAGTTCTGGTGGACGATAGTAAACGCTAGCTCTAGAGATCCTTCAAAAACCACAGTGGTAGTCTGCACTAAATTGTGATTTATAATTTCTCTTCAGTTTAAAAAGTATTACTGTTCCACAAATGCTAATCACCTATTCTGTTTCTCTCCTGTGTGCTAACAAGAGCTTAACATAGTAACAAGATCAGCATCCTAGCAAGCTAGCATACTTTCTTCCCTGTGTGGTAGCAAGAGCTTAACATAGCAAAAAGAGCAGCAGAGGTTTGACTGCTAGCTAGCGTCCAGCTTACTAGCTAGCATACCACAGTGGGAGTCTGCACTAAATTGTGAATTGTACTTTCTCTTTGATTTATAAAGTATTACTGTTCCACAAATGTTAATCACCTATTCTGTTTCTCTCCTGTGTGCTAACAAGAGCTTAACATAGTAACAAGATCAGTATCCTAGCAAGCTAGCATCCAGCTTACTAGCTAGCATACCACAGTGGGAGTCTGCACCAAATTGTGAATTGTACTTTCTCTTTGATTAATAAAGTATTACTGTTCCACAAATGTTAATCAACAATTCCATTTCTTCCCTGTGAGCTAGCAAGAGCTTAACATAGCAAAAAGAGCAGTAGAGGTTTGACTGCTAGCTAGCATCCAGCTTACTAGCTAGCATACCACAGTGGGAGTCTGAACTAAATTGTGAATTATACTTTCTCTTTGGTTTATAAAGTATTACTGTTCCACAAATGTTAATTATCTGTTCAACTGTTTTCTCTCCTGTGTGCTGGCAAAACTTTAACATAGCAACAAGATCCACAGTAGTTAGCATCCTGCTTACTAGCTAGCATACCACAGTTGGAGTCTGCACTAAATTGTGAATTATACTTTCTCTTTGGTTTATAAAACTTTACAGTTCCACAAATGTTAGGCAGCTGTTTTATTGACAAATGTTAATTGTCTGTTTAGCTGTTTTCTCTCCTGTGTGCTCGCAAGACTTTAACATAGCAACAAGATCCACAGTAGCTAGCATCCAGCTTACTAGCTAGCACAGTAGATGAATGTACAGTATGATGGATAATCATGTAGATTTATTAAACAGCCAGTAACAATCCTGGTTTTTAAACAATGTTGGATATAAAAGAGTTAGTCAACACTTTGGCATGTCGACTGCCTCCCTGATAAGGCAGTCAGGCATTTGAAAGCTGCTGTGCTGTTCATGAAGTGTTCACACATGGCAGGAAGTGCCTTGAATAAGGCTAAGTTTTTTGTGCTGTAGAGAATGTCAGGTCTGCTGAGAGTCCCTCTTCTAAACTCCAATAGACTCACATCAGCTTCAATTCATATGAAAAAAAAAGAAAAACATTCATTCATCTTCAGTAATCTCTTTATCTTAGGGTCATAGTACACCTGGTTGAAATAAAAAAAACATTTTAATAAAAAAATCGGCTTCACTGTTCATGTATATGAACAAATTTATTCATAAAGGAGCATTTACACAAGAAATGTGGCATTCCTGAAAATTCAGTTAGTTCGGAATAACATTTGTATCCGACTAGAGCCCTTTTGTCTGTGTAAATTTCAATATAAACAGACTCACTGATGTCATTTTTGATCATCTTCAAATCATATAATTGGAGGTTTATTTTATATAAAAGGTTATTCAGTCCATCCCTCCATCATTTAACAAGTACTCCCTGTATCACTCAGTTCCAAACCCCAACAGTCAGCTTATCAGCCCTCCTAACTGGTATTGCTGAAAGACTGACAGCTACCCTGAGAATCCGAGCTTATAGAGTTTACTCTAGATGTACAATTCTTCCCGTAGGGTCATTATGGTAACATGAATCCCCAAATGTGAACTGATGCACACATTTTCCTTTCCTATTCCATCCAAGATAAGCAATAGGACAGTACAGGACAGAATGATAGTAAATGATGGTGCTGGCACGCTGGACTGGCTACAGATAAACGAGCAGAGACACCTTGAAACAGGCGATGGCTGGAACAAAAAGCTGTAAATCTGCCTGTGAAAGTGAGATAGCGAGCGTATCTATAAACCTGATGAGGGAGAGGTAGAGCTAAAGTCATCTATTTCCAGATTCCCTCACCCTAACACGTCTCACACTGTTTTTTTTCAGCTAAATTATACACGTTCTGTGAATTCTCACTCATATGAAGCAGGGGAAAGATCAAATTTAATATAGAATAGATTCCACAGCACTGAGGTTGGGAAACACTGATGTGAAATTTATTCCTGATGCTCTATTTTTTTATCACTGTACTATATTTATAATGTCTTTTCATTACACAGTGTAACGATTCTGTGAAAAGCTGGATCTCTCTCTCTCTCTCTCTCTCTCTCTCTCTCTCTCATAGAAGCACACATGGCATGAATGAAAGCCAGACAGTCCAGTCTGCCATGTTTCATTCTCCAGAGCCTGGCCAAGAAAACTGTGTTGCGTAATAGACACAAGCCACAGATCTCTCAGCAGCGCTGCTTCCTCTTGCCTCGCTGCACTTGGCTGCTATTTTAAGCCAGTGTAGACTTTCATTAAGTATAAGCTGAGAAGTGAAAAGCAGACTTACTTTTACTGCCAAAAAAAGTCCAACACCAGTATGCCCTGAAGTGCTTTATTCCTCTTATACCATAGCATTTAATGTGCAAAAAAAAAGTGCAAAGTTCTCTCTCCTGAAGCACTGACAATAGAGACTGTGTTACATCCCAATATCAATATCAATAATTATAATTATACATTTTTCTTTGTTAAATAAAATGTTTTTTAAATCCTTATATTAGGCTTGGATTAAATGGAGCATCCATCATGCAATCCCTGTGAATGAGCTGTTACTATAGTAACCATAACTTATTAGAACAAGGGTTTTAATATAAACCTTTGATTTGCCTTGCAGCCAGCACTGCCTCTCCTTTCCTTCAGACCTAAACCACTGTCTGTCTTTGTTGGAAGTACACATGCCCCATGTTTTAGGAGTTAGGAGTTGAGCATTGCTGTTTCAGCTCAAGGTGGAGCTAATGTTTGGGCCAGAAACATGTACTCCAAAGGCTCAAACAAAGAAAACAGCCAGATCCATTGCTAATTGTGTGGGTTTTTTTTTATATAGGTCTACATTCATTTAAAATGAATTACACACTGACTGCACCTTTAACATGTGAAACAGTGCTAGTGTATAAATCAGAGAATACAACCCAAAGAGAGAAAAGTTCA
The DNA here is from genome assembly GCA_037577455.1 of Pangasius macronema. Lineage (NCBI taxonomy): Eukaryota > Metazoa > Chordata > Actinopteri > Siluriformes > Pangasiidae > Pangasius > Pangasius macronema. The sequence continues at coordinate 5,055,955 of CM074948.1, read as the reverse complement.
AATGACATTCTCTGAGTTCATTTCCTTGCACGAGTTGGTGAATAATTGCACCGAATGAATGTCCGAATGAAAAAACGCACACACTGACAAGAAGACTATTCACTTGCAGAAGACTTTACATTCGCTATCATGAACAATTTGTGTCTGTTGTGAGAAGCTGACATCATGGACAATTTGCTATGGAACAACCGCAACAGCTGAGGCGAGTTGTGACGTGATCGTGTGAGCTGCAACTGCAACAGCAAACTAGCTGACTGACTAACTGACTTCAGCTGAAAAATCTAAATGACATAAATTTTATAGAAAACAAAACATTTTGGTATGGATTATATGGTTAGCCTTTCCACAACACACACTGGTGTTATCTCGTTAAGATTAGCTGTTTTGGGCGGACAAACCAACTCACAGTATGGGTCATATGGAGGAAGAGGACAGGAAACTGTATGTCTGCACGTTTCTGAGTACACAGACGCTCTCATCCCCCTCCGTCAGCTCGGCCTACATACAGCCTTGTTACCATGGTGATTTCACACCTGGAAACAGGCTGCTTAAGAATCAGAGTGGAAATCCTTCAGTGGCAGAGGGTCTCCTATCCCACCAGCTTATAATGCTATACTAACTCATACATACTAACTATATGCATTTCTTTATAACCTCTACGAAGCATTCATTCTCATAACTAAAGATGAACTATAACTCTAATACTAATTAACATAAAGTTTGTATATTTTTATAACCAGTAAGGTCACATGAATTGGCTGTTACTTATTATGGCATACTCATTTTGCACTACTCAGTATAGTGTATGAATATTCAATTACTCATATGGAGTACACAACATGAGCATAAAGTTTCCATTGCTTATTATTGAGTATACATTTCCCATACTCACTATGGAGTATGGACTTTTCATTACTCACTACTGAGTATTCATTTCCCATTACTTTGTTTGTAGTATGGATTTCCCTTTACTCATTACTGCATATACTTTTTCCATTACTCAGTATGGAGTATGCACTTCCCATTACTTTATATTGTGTATACATTTCCCATTATTCATTACTGGGCATACATTTCCCAGTACTTAGTATGGAGTATGAATTGCCCATAACTCCTTATTGAGTATTAATTTTCCATTATTCAGTATGCGGTATGGACTTCCTGTTATGCATTATTACGTGTACATTTTCCAGTATTGAGGATGGAGTATGAATGTCTATTTATTGATTACTGAGTATACATTTCCCAGTACTCAAAATGGAGTAGGGACTTTCCATTACTCATTATTGAGTCTACATTTACCAGTACTTAGTATGGACTATGGACTTCCCTTTATAGATTATTGAGTATACTTCCCAGTATATTTCCCATTACTCGGTATGGAGTATGAATTTCCCATTACTTTTTATTGACAATCCTTTATATTTCCATTTACTGAGAATACATTTCCCATTACTCAGTTTGGAGTATGGACTTCCTATCACTCATTATTGATTATACAGTATATTTCCCATTACTCAGTATGGAGTATGAATTTCCCATGACTTTTTACTGACTATACAGTACATTTCCCACTACTCTTTACTGAGAATACATTTCCCATTATTAAGTATGGAGTATGGACTTCCTATTACTCATTACTGAGTATACATTTCCCATTACTCACTATAGACTAAAGACTTCCTGTTACTCATTATTGAATATACAGTATATTTCCCATTTCTCACTATAGACTAAAGACTTCATTATTGAGTAAACATTTCCTAGTACTCAGTATTGACTTCCCCTTACTCATTATTGAGTACATGTTTCCCAGTACTCAGCATGGAGAATGGATGTCCTGTTATTCCTTAGTTGAGTATAGGTTTCCCATTACTCAGTATAGAGAATTCACTTCCTGTTACTCATTATTGAGTATACATTTCCCAGTAATCAGTACAGAGCATGGACTTCCCCTTACTGATTATTGAATGTACATTTCTCAATCAGTATGGAGTGTAAATTTAAAATTGCTCAATTTGTAGTATGAATTTCCTATTATTCAGTATGGTGTACGCTGTATTTCCCATTAGTATGGAACATAAATCTCAATGGCTCATAGTATGAATAAAGATATTATTATATATTCCAGAGTATAAATTTCAGAACCAGGATGGACCATATATCTTATGCTGCCTAGTACAGAGTATATATTCCTCTGCCATTACTGGAGCGTGAATCTCCTGGTAACAAGTGTGAAATATGAAGTGCAGATTATAAATCTCCTCTCAGACAGTGCAGGGAACAGATCACCTAATAACGAATAATACCTATTGTGTATGCATTTGCTATAAGCCAGAGCAAAGCATGAGCGACCCAGCAGCAATTCTTATACATCAGAGGCAAAGAAGCACAGTTAATAACCAACTGGTACATAAAATAGTGTAGAATGCTGACACAAAAAGTTCTGCAAATACAGCTGCATAGGCAAGGTGAGGGAACAATGTGCTCCAAGCACATGTTCAGCAGAGGGATTAGGGTTAATGCAATTAAGGTTCTACTATGTATCGTGCAGACACAACTTGTTATAATCCATTCATTGTGTTGGAAGGGATCTCAGCAACTTGTTCAGACAAGTTCCTTTAATAGATTAATCCTAAACCACTAAACGTTTAGCCTATTTACTGCTCAGATTGTTTGAACATCATACCTAATATCATGTATCTGTGGTCTAAAGGGAATTTCAGTTAAATAGTTACCATTTTTCTTTATGGAGCCATGTGAGTAACTGCAATCACACACTCTATAACACAACGATTAAAACCAATGTAAAATTCAGTAACATGAACCACAGAGGATACACCCTACATCTCACTAACCTGTTCTCAAGCATATTCACGGTTGCCCCAAGTACCCGAACTAATCTGCATACTCTAGAGAGCACGTACTTTAAAGCATGAAGAGGAAGTCTATTCAAAGCAGCAATCTACTTAAACATAGTCAGTGCAGATTTTATGCAATAATATGGCAATATTAGTAAGTCTACATGTTTGCAAAATAACTGATTTCCTTTCAGCTCCTCAATTTCTCCTACACTGACCTTGACAACGATGCCATCAATCCAGTTATTGACATGATATAAATTCAGAATGCTTACATTCTTGACTTATTCTTGACCTCATCGTTTCCGCCAATATCCTACTTGCAATTTGGCTTTTTTTTTTCCTTAATAGGAACAATAAGCAAGACTAAGTCATGAGATCTGCTCTTTAAACAATTCCCAAGCCCTGTGACAAAACTAGGGCAGGCAGGACAAGTGGGACTTCCTTCGTTTTCATCAATGAGAACAGCTAGTAGTGCCAAATGAGCAGACAAGATCAGAATATGGTGTTTAAGTAGGAAAGCCAAGAAAAAGAATAAGCGGAAAAAAAATTCAGCATGTATCCAACTGTACCTTCTCAGATAACGAGGAAAGCTGTCACCTTTTTCTTCTTCCCGTTTATGTCAATGACGCTTGGATTGGCTGGCGCGATGGAGATTGTGTATGTATGTATGTATGTATGTGTGTGTGTGAGAGAGAGAGAGAGAGAAAGAGTGAGGGAGGGAGGGAAAAAGAGAGAAGGGGAGAGTGAGTGAGAGAGGGAGAGAAAGAGAGTAAGAGCAAGGGCGAGGCAGAGAATGTGACAGACAGACAGAGCAAGTGCGAGAAGAGAGTGTGCTTCAGTTCTCCCCAAGTGAAAGCAGACAATTGTAAGAGTCTTGTGTGCGTGTGTGTGCGTGTGATACAAGGGGTGCATAGTTCAGCATAAACATAGTCCATTCCATGCCTTAGCGATGCTGATTAATCCAGCATGATGAAAAAGTAGTAGAATTAGAGAGATCAGCTATAGGAACAGGAGCACAATTAAAAAGAGATCAGCTATAGGGACAGGAGTACAATTTGAGAAAGACCAGCTATAGGGACAGGAGTACAATTAGAGAGTTAATCTATGGGGCAGGAGAACATTTAGAGAGATCATCAATGGGGCAGGAGTACAGTTAGAGAGATCAGCTATAGAGACAGGAGTAGAATGAGAGAGAGATCATATACAGGGACAGGAGCAGAATGAGAGAGATCAGCTATAGGGACAGGAACTGGATGAAAGAGAGATCAGCTATAGGGGCAGGCGTACAATTGGAGAGATCATCTATGGGGCAGAAATACTATTAGAGAGATCAGCTATAGGGACAGGAGAACAATATAACATATCAACTATAGGGACAGGAGTACAATACAAGAGATCAGCTATAGGGACAGGAGTACAATACAAGAGATCAGCTATAGGGACACGAGTAGACTGAGAGAGAGATCAGCTATAGAGACAGGAGCAGAATGAGAGAGTGATCAGCTATAGGTGCATGAGTACAATTAGAGAAATGAGCTATGGGGCAGGAGTATAATTAGAGTGATCAGCTATAGGGACAGGAGTACAATGAGAGAAATGAGCTATGGGGCAGGAGTATAATTAGAGTGATCAGCTATAGGGACAGGAGTACAATGAGTGAGAGGGAACAGCTATAGGGACAAGAGCAAATTGAGATCAAGATCAGTTATAGGGACAGGAGCAGAGTGGGAGAATGAGGTCTACTAAAGGGACAGGAGCAGACTGAGGGAGATCAGCTATAGGGACAGGAGCAGAATGAGAGAGATCAGCTATAGGGACAGGAGCAGACAGAGAGATCAGCTATAGGGACAGGAGCAGAATGAGAGAGATCAGCTATAGGGACAGGAGCAGAATGAGACAGATCAGCTATAGGGACAGGAGCAGAATGAGAGAGATCAGCTATAGGGACAGGAGCAGAATGAGAGAGATCAGCTATAGGGACAGGAGCAGAATGAGACAGATCAG
>CM074948.1:4977049-4996424 GCA_037577455.1 Pangasius macronema | reverse complement strand
GATAGGTGGAGAGTGATGATTCGCTGTGGAGACCCCTGAAGGGAAAAGCCCAAAGAAGAAGAAGAAGAAGAAGAATGGAATGAAAACAAAAATACAACCAGTCAAGCAAACATATATTTGAGATGCACGTGTTTATTTTATATGAATCAATTGTTAATTAATCATGAATTTAGCTTGTAAAGACCAGGTACAATGAGATTCCTTACTTTGTAGAAGTATTACCAACACCAAAATCATCTCCAGCAATGAGCTTAAGCATTGCCTTGTGTGTTCAATGAGGTTAGAACTCAACACTTTGCACTTTTGTGGTTCTCCAGGCCTGAACTAAAGCCTCACACACCCCCTGACCTGACCTCTACCTTCACTCCTATCTGTTTTGCTGCACTACCAGGTTTTGGCCACTAGAAGTCACTGTTCATCTTCATGTTTGAATTGTTTACTGTAGCGCCATCTTTCACACATCGACACACGTTGTGTGGTGTCACATTGCTGTAATCTTTATAACTGTTATCAGCCTCGAGCATGTCTTCAGCATGACCTTGAGCTGTTTAACAGAGATTATCGACAACTTTGCAAATACAACAGCGCGCTCTCTGACCATCGTTGTCTGACTTGCAAACGGAAATCTTTTATTTTATTTTTATAGGAAGAAATTTATATTATTCTACCAATAATGTTATTACAGCAGAGTCGTTTTATGGGTTATTCTGACTTGTGCATCCTTTTCACTTTATGAGTCGAGCTGTAAATTCTCAAATCTCATAATACTTCCCTTAAACTGTATTCATTCTTACAAGTATTTGTGGAGCTCATTGTGGACTTTCACTGCTTACAGCTTTCACAGAGCACACTTAAAGTTTCAGTTTGAAAAGTTCTTTTTAATTTAACAAGCTAGATGAGAACATTTATTACTGTTTAATATTCTTCACACACGTTCACACGTAGGACACGGTTTTATTTCTACCTGCTTCAGTCATGTTTCAGGTAACTTATTTCTGTTATAAGGCATGTACATAGGTCATCTCTTTTTATTTTCTGATGTGATGTAGTTTCACATGTAGTGTGTGTGTGTGTGTGTGTGTGTGTGTGTGTGTGTGTGTGTGTGTGTGTGTGGGGTGTTTTATTTTCAGTGATTTTTTCACAATTCATTTCTTTTCATATGTGATTTTTTTCCACATAAATTTTTCACGTTTTTTTTTTTGTCCAAATGATTCATTTATTTTCACATGAGTCATTTATGTTCACGTGATTTTTTCCCCATGTAGTGTTTTTCTTTCTTTTTTTTTTTGATTAATCTGAAATCTGATTTTCTTTTCACATCATTGTTTTCACATTTTTTTTTCACACAATCTATTTATTTTCACGTGTTAATTTTTCACTTGCAGGGCATGTCGTTTTATTTTTCATATGTGATTTTCTCACATGATTAATTCAGTCCCATTTATTATAACTTATTATTCACATCATCGCATGTGAAGAACGTATGATCACATGTGAAATGTCCACATGGCCAACAGCTCTATGAGGACCTACACAAACTAAATGTCGATTCAACGTCTCACACAGATTTATTTTTTAAATATTGACACCCATGACTTCTGAATCTCCATCATCAGGCAATAAGCAGAGATCGGACATCTCTAACTGCTGATGTAGACGCTCTGATTGGTTTTGGGGGGTTTTGTTCTGACACATAGGTTTTTTTACATGTTCCTCCTGATTATAGATGTGATTATAGCTGTGTTAGCTGCATTAACTCCTCCATGCTGACCTCCAACCAATCATTAGTCTATATAAGTGGCCATTTCCTGCTCATCGATCCTACTAACATATTTAGCTGGACAAACCTTAGCTAATTCTAAATCCTCAAACCATCTTTAAGTTCATGCTGCTAAACTGAACAGGCCTAGTGCATTGTGGGCCACCTTTTACTACATGGTACCTGATTCTCTTTCTTTTCCTTTCTTTAAGTAAGGTTTTATCACATTTATGTCTTGCAAATTCTAAGCAACGAGACGTTATGAGCAAAAGAGCTTCAGGCAAATACACAGAGTGATGGATTTATTAATTACTATCTGTGATGATTTATTAATTATTATCTAATCTCATACTATCTTCAAGCATTCTTTTTTATTCCTTCTGTTTTCTATCTATCTATCTATCTATCTATCTATCTATCTATCTATCTATCTATCTATCTATCTATCTATCTATCTATCTGTTTCTGTTTATCTGGTTTTGGGCTTTGAACCCGTCCAAATCCCACCACTAAAGCTGCCACTCGTTGACCTTTAACCCTCACCTGCATAATTGTGTCCTGTCTCAACTGTAAGCTTTCGATTAAACCGTCAGCCAAATTAATTCATTAATTCACATGAAATTAGTGTATCAGCTTTGCCGCCTCACACCTCAGTGTTCCTTGTTCGATCCTGAGCTCAGGTGCCTGTCTGTGTTGAGTTTCTGTGCATGTTCTCTTTGGGTCTATGTGGGATTCTTCTGGGTTCTCTGGTTTCCTCCTAAAAACATACATGTGCATGGATTGACTACTCTAAATTACTCTGTCTGAACGTGGGTGTGCTTGTGCTTGGTACTGTGTGATAGACGCAATGGCATCTCATTTACAGTGTATTCCCTCCTCACATCCAGGGTTCCCGGGACAGTCTCAGGATCCACCGTTACCCTGACGGGCGTAAAGCACTTAGTGAGGATGAATGAATGAATGAATGAATGAATGAATGAATGAATGAACAGTATATCAGTAGAAATAATACAATGTACAGTATATTTGTCTTATATGAAATAAACATAGCAGGCTGCTTGTACTGAATGCACTCAGGCATCAGTGTTCTCATTTGCATAGACAAGCTTTATTTCTAACAATCAATGTAATAATAGGAAATTTAGGTGAACTGTGTGCTTTAAATCAAACTGCTTCATATTTTTAAAAAAATATGTTACTTCATGAATATTACAGTATATTTGACTTTAAAACAAAAACAGATTTCAGCTTTTGGAATACAGTTTGCAGTAGTTTTGTGAAGGAGACTTGGCAACCTCACTTGCATTTGCACATTTATTTTCTTTTGTGCAGTGTTCATCTAGGTATATCAGGTTCTGTGTGTGTGTGTGTGTGTGTGTGTGTGTGTGTGTTTTTGAAAACTCTATTTTAACCTTTTAACCTCTCAGCTTATTCATGTAAAAGCCTAGTATTCAGTAGCTACGCTGAAAAAAAAAGACATTTTAACAAGTTAATATATTGGATATAGTCAAATCTAGCTAGTTATCTAGCTAGTTATACTATACTATAGACTATTGCTATACTAGTGATTAATTAATATGTTAATTAATATTATCTACTGTATAATAAACTAAAGAGAAGATTATAAAACCTCTCGACAACATTTCTCGACATTCTTACTCATTTCAAGCTTGAAATAGTCTTGCTCTTTTGCTAATTTCAAGCATTTATTTCTAGAAAGATGCAAAATGATCCGCCAATACCATAAGAGAATGCAAAGCTTGAAATTATTTTTTAAAAAAAGTCTAGAGATATGTTTAACAATCTTATATTTGGGTTCCTGTAAACTTATAATAGGAAATACTAAATAAATTTGACAATACTCAAGATATTTCCTCTTGATGTCATTTTTTTTACAGTAGTAACTACAGTAAAGCTAAATATCTATGTTTATGAGAGTGAGGAACGTAAGTTTTAGGGATTTTAGGAGGTTAATACATTCTTTACCACTCATTTAGATGACCTCATGGACAAGACCCCAGAAATATGCTGCAGATGTGATTGGCTACACTTGACACTTCATGTTCCACAGATGTAGCCAGTGTTGCTACACCACACATCCTTAGCAAAATGACTCTCATATGTGTGTGTGTGTGTGTGTGTGTGTGTGTGTGTGTGTGTGTGTGTGTGTGTGTGTGTGTGCGTGTGTAATCCCGCGAGGGCTGTCTGGAGCCTTGACCCCTTCTGGTGCACACCTGTGCCCTCAAAGTTTATGGAAGCCATTAAGCGAGAAGTGAAACACAGCCATAACGAAGGAGAAACTGGGTCTAAACCTCCCTTGAAGTGCTGCAGTCCAACACATCATTTTGTTTCTGTATTTTTTTTCTGTCTATAAGAAGTCAAGCTCAGAGACAGCAAAGAGCTGAAGACCTCCTGGTAGGATGCTAGCTGAGTCGAGGTTTCGGTTAGTGTGAGCAAAAACTGCTGGGCTGCTCATTCCCTCAGCCATCAGCAAGCTGAAACCAAAATCGATAGCTTCAATACAAACCCACACGCTTCATGTAGGCATGTATGACCCTGAGCAAACACCGGCAGCAGTCGAACACGTGTGCGCGCTTTTCTTTCACCTCGTCCTGTGGGATTTTGAATTTGTGTATAAAGAAAGCAGAATGGAAATATGAGAGAATTGGAAAAAAAAAAAAACAGTCTTTGGAGGTTTAAAAGTTGATATGAAGAGGGATAGAAGTTTTTCCTTGAAATGAGTTAGTAAATATGTCATCATTCGGTTTCACCACGACGGTGTGTGTGTTTGGCTGATGTGCTTTTGATGATGTCATCATGCTGCTCCATGTCAGAATACTCACCTGAAATTAATTATTTAATATAAAGCAATTAATTAATTATTTATGTTTTATTTTTTTTTACTATGTGTTTGTTTGCTTACTTACTTAAATTCCAAGAGCTAGGGATCCCTCTGAGGATGGATGGATGGATGGATGGATGGATGGATGGATAGATAGATAGCTGCTTTGTATACGCTTTGTAGAAAGAAAATCAGGGATGCCTCTGACCCTCTTCTGCCCCCAGACATGGCATATAGACACAGCTCTGTATAAATATACTGTATCAGTTGCTCTCCATCTTCATCACTTCGCTCTTCTCGCTATATGTGCCTCCAAACTTAAACACCTCCAGAGGAATCCTCTCGGGACAGGTTCCAGCACTTTTCAGTTAAACAATTATGTTTTCTCATCAAGGGGTCCAATGCCGAGAGTCACCCTCATTTCATCTGGCAAATTAGAGTCACTTCAGCTTTAGGAGCCTGAGAGTTCATGCCGAGCGAGTAGTGCAGAGTGGCCGCTTCACGACGAGGTGTAATGAGATGCAAACGAGAATGCACAGACAATTGGAAAGTGCTAATATGCTCAGGAAGGCAAAGTTCAGCATCTCAGTCAGCTGGATTGAAAGTGTTAGTGTGGAGGAGGAGGAGTTGGGATGGAGGTTGGGATGGTGCAGGTTAGTAATCATAATGCAAAATACTCTGTTATGCAAGTATGCAGCTATAATCAAACTAAAATGGAGGGCAGTAGGATTTACACCCTTAGATCAGATGATCGTTGGAGCTGTAGCTTTTGAGTGTTGAGTGCACTTACTTCTCGTATGTTATCGTTTCTATAGTAACAGATAATTCTCTGTGAAAGGTGGACTCTATTATTTGAGAAAGCAAACTGTATAATTATTGATATGGTGTAGTTTGTAGTCTCTATGGAGAGACGGTTATATGGCATTTTTGGAAGGAGTCTTCAGTGTCAGTGCTTTGTAACACTCAGAGGTAAAGCTGTTCCTTTGTGATTTCCTGAGAAGATATAAAGAGAGAGAAAAACAGAGGCTGGTGAATGAATGGCTGCTTATAGCTGTTAAGTAACAACAACTAACCTGTTTCGCAGAGCATCAATTGTAACTGTAAAGGGATAAAAAGTACGATGGTGTTCTTCAGTAAATAAAAATAAAATAATTGTTGGCAATCTGCTGTGGTAAAAGAGGAATAAAACACGTTAGGATGCACCGTTACAGGTTAGCAGTCGTGGCCTAATGGTCTGAGAGTCGGACTTGTAACCCGAAGGTGAACCTGAAGGTCGTGGGTTTGAGTCTCGGNGCCCACTGCTCCGGGTGTGTGTTCACAGGTGTGTGTGTGCACTTGGATGGGTTAAATGCAGAGCACAAATTCGGAGTATGGCTCACCACACTTGGCCACAAAGTCGCTTCACTTCACTTCACTTCACTACAGGAAAATGATCAACTTCAGGGTGGGAACAGTGACTCCGCTTTGAGTCACGTCACACCACCCTGTTATTGATTATTACGTCCCCAAGTGTTTGATTTGTTATTTAGGATTCAGGGATGGCAAGGGTTGAGACCAGCATGCTGGAAGGACTGGTGAAGCCTTGCTGAAAAAGTCTACCCGTCCCTGAGGAAGACAGAAGGAACACCCCCTGCTGTGCAGCGTCTCTCAGCTGGTGAAGTGGGCAGTTGCTTTGCCATCGACTCGGATGGTACACGGCACAGCTGGGAATCAATCCCAGTCGGAAAACCGAGTGTGTTTAGTGTTTCCTCTACACACAGTCTCACTTTTCCGGTTTCTTCATTACAAGAGATCCGCTGTCTACTGCTTTTTCCTTTTCAAGGCTAACTAATAAAAACCTATTATTGTTTACACAGAGTGTGTATTCATTAGTCTTTTTATGACACATGAGCACAGAACGTTCAGATTTACCCACGTTCGTTAATGTGGCGGTGTTTGATTTAGTGTTGGGTATAGCAATACGTTCACCTGCGGTTTAATCCCACCACTCTGTCCCATCCACACTGCTGCGTATTCGAGAGTCTTTGCTTCGTTGTAATAACGGTCTTTTCTAATGACGTTCCCTTGGAGGGTCCCCAGGAAGCGTCTCGACAAAAAGTGATAATTACATGAAATATACATAGAGAATAAAAGGAGTGTGTTTACATAACGCATCCCATAAATATCTGACTGGGAAGACATTGTTCTCCGGCTCCTTTTAAGCCCATCTCCCAGGGACGCCATTTTAATGACATGATGGTTTAAAGAGATGCCTCTCCGCTTCGCTCCATATTTAATTAACTTCTCCTTTTCTTTGCCGGAAAAAAGGGGGAATAAAGAGACAAACACTCGATAGCTCTGAGACAATAACAAATAACTGGGAAGAACAAGTGCAGGGAGGGGGGGGTGGGAGGGGGACCACGGGGTGAGACCTTGTCACGCTTTTGTGAGCTGTTTACAATGCACAATAAGCAAGAGGATGGAGAGAGAGAGAGAGAGAGAGAGAGAGAGAGAGAGAGAGAGAGAGAGAGAGAGATAGTGCAAGAGAGAAAGACAGACCCATTTACAAAGCAACCTATGCAAGACCATAGTAGAAGATAAAACTAATACAGTAGATAGAGACAGAGATGGAGAGACCTGAAGACTAAGCGGAGTAAGAGAGGAAGAGAGTAACAGAGTACAGATAAAGTCTTATGAGAAGAGGGAATTCTCGTAAGCACACGAGAGAAAAGGAAAGAGGTGGAAGGAAAGGAGAGAAAGAGACGGCGGAAGAGAGGGAGACGTGGCATTCCCGTGAGACAGCTTTCTGCGGTATTGCCTGCTCCTCCACTACGCAGGAGGGAAAGAGCGAGAGATGACACACCACCATTAGAGAGAGTTAAAGTAACCTGGCATGCCTGCTCTGGCTGAGAAAAGAAAATTAAAGAACCACAAATGTTTTTGGGGGGAAAAAGCCAAATGGGCCTTTTTTCTCATTGACAGTATTCATTTTTCTGTTTCTGATGGGTATTAAAACTGAATTAAAACAAATTAAAAAATCTCTCTAGTATTATCAATGAAGCAAAAATGTAAGGAAAAAATATGTGAAAATGTGAAAATGAATTTACAACATTGTCTGAAATTTAGTTAAAGTGGAACCAAAACTGAAGATGACTGAATGGACACACACACACACACACACACACACACACACACACACACACACATATGATCCCCTATGAAGTTAGTACAAATTCAAATAAGCAAACGTGTTGCAGTTAGATTTCTTGCAATTTCACATGAAAAAAAAAGTTGTGAGAAAAGGTACAAATGCTAACTCCACCTTGTAACCCTAAAACAGAAAAAAATAATAAATAAATACTTTTAATATGAAATGCTTATTGCAAATTGGTTACATTTTGCATTCAGCGAGGTCCAAAAGCTAACACTTGTTTGGTGTTAAACAGTTATGCTAGTCATTTGTGCTTGTTATCTTAGGTCATGGTTAAGGTGAGCTAGCTAGCTAGCTAACATGAAGTGACCTCACAGCTTATGTAGCAAGTTTATTTGGGTAACTTATAGTTAGCTTTTGACAGCTAGCTAGCTGTTATTCAGTGAACACTAGTCTGGCTGTCTTGACTCTCAATAGTGCCTGTCAGGCTTTCCATTTCTGTTAAAATGTGGCTCAGTGACGATGTGGCTACTAAGACAGCTGCCTTAAAAATGCAATAACAACAAGGCTGTTTGTAAAATTCAGTTCAGCTTAGCTGAATTAAATTTCATTTGTGCAAGTGCGTTTGAATTCAGGGGTTGTCACGAAGCAGCTTTACTGAAATCTGGGTCTAAATCTAGAGTGCTAATGAGCAAGCCAAAGGAAAATTTCCTTCAGACAGCATAAGGAAAACACTTTGAGAGGAACCTACAAACAGAGCCTACTCTCTTTTATGTGATGCTAGATTTTAATAATTACACTTTAACCTGCATGCAGAGTAAAGACAAAAGTACGGAACGTGTTTTTAAATATATAGCATTGGATATGACATGAAATCAGACATGTCTAGGTGGAATGAAATAGATTTATTTCTGTCCAATTTACACCCCTGAAGTGTATAAGCCATCTAATTTTTCCATTCACCTGGTTCCTGTTCATTATAATATAACACACTAATTTGATTCTACCACTAATGAAGGATGCTTGTGGATCAGTTACTCAAATCTACCCATACTGCAGGCTTCCTTACTTTATAAGCAGATCTACAAGATATAATTTCATGTTTCAGGTGCCTACAGACAGATGTGTCTTTACTAAAAGAAGTCAATGCATTGGAGTCTAACTAATTCAAAGCCTCATAATTAGTTGAAATTGAGTTGGGAAATGGCTAAATTACCTGTCTGATTGGGGTCATCTGTCTTTTTCGTTTCCCTCTCATTAAGTCTACTGTGTTTGGAAATATTTGAGGCTACAGTGATGAGTTTACACATTTTGGATGAGATTGAATGAAGAGCATAATGGTGCATCAGTAATAATGATGAGAAGTGGCCAATTAGCATCATGGGCCACGAAAAAAAAAAACAACCTGAGTCATCAGTTAAAGCCCTTGGCAACTTATTTCCATGATTAGCTTCTCACTATAACTCAGTTCACTGCAAAAACTTTAGCTATCAATGGCAAAAACAAAGAGATGTCAGAATGTAATTTTTCTGTCAGATTTCTCCTGTCTGGTGTGGTGACCATTGTTACAAAAAGCACCTTGAGGCAAGTGTACTAGTTCCAGTGTTGAGCTAGCTAACTATCCAGGTTGTTTAGATAATGTTTAGCAAAAGTTGCGATAGCCTCTGACTGTGACAGCAGCTTAGAGTGACGTATATACAGTATATACATTTTAAACAATTTTATAGTGTGATAACTACAAAGCTAGATAGATACAGGGTTTAGCTACTTATGTTTAGTTACTCCAATCATAATCCCTTGGTTTTGCCAAAGGTGAAACTCTAGACAGCTAGCTGGTGATTTTGCTTAACTACCTATTTATGTTTGGCTAATATCATACACCAATGATGGTCCCTTGCTGCAATGCTAACTTAATAGCAGACTAAGGCATGGTTAACTAGATTTTGTTAACAGTTTTCCCAAACTGTTAATGATTAATAAGTCTTTTCAATATATTTCTGGTACATAAGTAAGATTTTTTAAACATTTAAACATTAAAAAAAAACTTTCTGAAGTAGTCCATTCTTCTGCACCAAACTGGTTTCCAAATTATCAAGTATATTTGGGTTATGATACGCATATGTCCATTTCCTGGCATATATTTAACTCTTCTGGGATCTATCTATCTATCTATCTATCTATCTATCTATCTATCTATCTATCTATCGCTATGATTTTTAGCTGCACAAGGTATTCATATAGTACCTCATCATCTGACTGTATTGAAAACTCATTCCTATGATGATGGACTACATATTTATACTCCAAAAAAAACAAGAAATGGTCAAATGCCATTTGTTTATGTCGCACTATCAATGATTTTGATATACCAGTTTATCTTACTGAGTCCTTCTGCCAACACTGTCTACTTGAGGCTTTGGGGAAAAGATTTCTCCAATTGTTTGAATGGAACAAATTTAAATAATTATGTCATTTATCCTTTCTTTGAAGTTTACACCATTGAGTCAAAGATAAAGAGGAACGTTTGCAGTGCACTTTCAGTGCACTTGGCTCTCACATCTCATCAGTACTTCCCCTCTGTGCATCTCCTTTCCTTGCTCTGTTTCTTACTCTACTCACACTGCCAACTCTAATGGGATTTAAAGTAGCTTTAACCCTGACAACTAGGAATCACATTCCATCGCTTCCTGCTGGATTCAGGATGGAGAGGGGGAAAAACACACCTGTTCTGGAGCACGAGACTCCTGGATAGTGTGATGGTGAGAGACCGTGAAGCTGATGCTAGAGGGCGACTCACCCCTCAGGCATTGTACTTCACTAGAGGAAAGATAATTAGCCGTCTGGGCAAGACCTTGAGGCTTAAAAGTGGTCGGCATCAGAGAAAGAGTGCGAGAACAATATGATCCAGAGGCATTCAAAGTTTGGCAGTGTACAGTGCATTTGCTGCACATTGCATGTGAAACACAGTGTACTTGTTATCTGGTGTATTTGTAGTAATGCGTGGGGGTGGATGTGCTCACCACTGCCAAGTATCTCTGAAACTCCTCCAGGACCTGAAGGCGATATTCACAGTTCTGGGCTTTTTTCCCTCCAATTATCACCTGAAACTTATTCTTGTGTTTCTTTTCTGTGCCTGCTGAGGAAGTTCCACCACACTTAAACCTCTGCAGAACTTCTGTGTGGCCTGAACTCTACAAGGTTCTGATCTGTGCCTGTGGTGTGATGAGTGAGGAGTGTTGGAATCACAGGGTAGAAAAAAACTTAAAAGGTATCAATTCATGTCTCAATTCAACTTTCCCAATTCAGTTTTAACCATAGATATTGTCATAAAGCAGCTTTACAGAAATCCAGATGTAGATTTCGATCCCTGTTGAACAAGCCAGGCTTGACAGTGAAAAGGAAAAAGCTTGAGAGGAACCACAATCAAAATGGACCCCATCCTCTTCTGAGTGACGCTGGACAGTTGGGTTATAAGTCATTACTATTCTACTACTATATACTATGAAGTCAAACAGTACTAAGTGGGTTGAAAGGATGTTCAGTATGAGTGTATTGTGAATGAGTTGTTTATGATTACAGCAGGTACAAGTTACATAATGCCTACACTCCTAGAAAAATGCCACAATTAACAGTGCTAGATGCTAGCCAATATCTAGCACCCTTAAGGGTTATTTAGTTTGCTCCTCTGGACAAACCCATAGCGTTCCCCTATCAGCAACTGTTCCCAGTAGAGCCCCTAAGAGTGTACTTCCCAGTGCCAGAAAGAACTTGATTATGTAATCATTCATTCACCATGTCAACAGTCCATTAGCACATGCAAGAGCAAAGATTTTATTGGTTCTATGGGCTTTACCAGTTTATTCAGTGTTTAGCTGATCAACTGAAACGTGGTATTTATGCCAGCATTAGCAGTATTCCTATTTACCTATTGTTGCAACTGCCTTTAAAATGGTTATGTTCTCCTTGGAGGTCATGAATATACCTTACTGGAGTTATTACCATGGTAGTGAAAAGATACCACACCCAAGCCTCTAATGGTACACATCCTTGTTTCCAGACCAGCAGAATTTTGGTGCTGGAACCAGTTCAATTTTTTTCCTGATTCAAAAACCACTGCAATGTTGCCATATTAATTTGATGGTGGTTAAGCATTCAGGTCTGAAACTGGCCAGAAAAAAAAAAAGTCGACAGATTCCATGACAGTAGAAAAAGTGCCTTTAGTAGTCTTAAAGCTGAAAAATACTCTTATCTAAAAAGAATCCATCTACCACCCTTAAGGTTTCTTTGGTTTGGCCCACTGGGGAAACTCTTAAGAATTTTCTGTAGATCCTGAAAAAGTGTTTCCCTATCAGAGAGTGTTTTACTTAGAACCCTTGAGGAACCCTTCTTACTACAAATGTATAATGATTATACCTCAGAATATAACCTCTATGGAAGCATTATGAATAGTACCTTCAATAACTAACTGTCATATTTTACTGGATCCCTGGTGAATGGACGAATGTCATGGATGAATGAGTCAATAAATTCAATCTTCTCTGCCAGTCATGCTCACATTTTCTCCTTGTCTGTCTCTCTAATCATGATAGAGATCTCATTAGCCTTCAAAAGGATTTTCAGTGACATTCAGGTAAGTCTGTAGGGCATCACAACTACCCAAATTTGGCGTAGGCCATGCATGCTAGCAGTCCATGCTTTCTGCCTCCAGCTTTTGATTTGTAGATCTGTTCAGATGCTTCTCTGCAGGCTGACATGGCCCTATGTGACGGCATGTGCCAGAAAATCCCCCCCAAAACCCTTGTTTTTGGGAAGCAGCGAGACAGGCCACTGTCTCCCATGCACATGCTCAGGCGACAGACATTGTAACGGTCCTGCTCTCGCCTCCGCGAGCGCATTTAATTAAATCACAAACACGAGCAGGAGGCCACCACCCGCTTTAATGGAATGGATGAAGTGGGCCAGGATGCCGTTGGCAAACACGAAGAGCTGGATGCCTCTGAATACCCTTGAAGCTTATTAAAAGTGCCTGGCAACGTTAGTCGCTAACTATGTCACTGCCAAACGCACATTCAGTTTAATGGTTAAACTGGGAGAGATGGACTGTAACGTTTTCGATGTGTGCTCGGGCATTCGGGTAACTTCAAACAGATTGTCTGCATCACAGATGTGCAGCAAGCTCCGTGAGGTATCTGATGCCTCTTTACCTCTTTATTTCTGAGAGACACTTTCCATTTAGCTACAATTGGGTGATGAGTAGTGACAAGTAATCTCTGCAGGGCCAGTATCAATAGATCAGTGCAGCAGTAGTTACTAGCAAAGGCAGGGCTTGAAAACTGAGATGCTCGATTTCTCTGAACAGAATGAGATGCACAACTAGATTGCAAAGCAGTTTAACCTTCCAAAACACCCTATATATTTTATTTTTCATCATCTACACTCCACTTCATAAATTGAATGCTGAATGTTAATTTGTACCTTATATAGCCAAATCCACTGTTTATACTGTACATCAGTGTCTATGCAGAATGAAAATAAAGGAAATCCATACCAGATAAAGAGGAAACAGCTGGCATTGCCAGATTGTCTTGAGTTTTAGCTGTGTTTGTGCCATCCATAACCACTGGGATTGAGCACAGAGGGGCTAAATGAAGTGATAGACTGTCAGGAAACTGAACCATAATGCAGTGGAATAGAAATACAATGCTAGCATTAATGAAAAATGCTGTAGCAGGCTGGAACATTATGTACAATTTCTGGAACTATACAGTATATTCTGATTTTAATCATATTAGTTTATAACTTTATGCATCAAAATTCAAGGGTTAAATTGTACATAATGCAGAATCACTGCAAGTATTACAAGTAAAACCAATTTGTAATGTCTGGACATGTAACATTTAAATAGAGCTTGAAATGAAGAAATAAATGAAATAAATTTGACTGCAATATTGGGAATAAAAGGTACCTTGTAAATGATATGATTGTTACAATGCTAGAAACCCTGCAAAACTGAGAAAATGTGAGATGAAATGACATAAATGACTGCCACAACTGACTGATAATCAAGTTTAGCCTGTTAAAGTACTCTTTAGTGAGCTTTGAACAGAGACGATTCCTGTGGTTTTACAACCTCCGGTTCCCAAGAACCAGACCCCTGGAGCCCGACTATTTCTCCCTGGCCTCATTGTATGGTCCTAGGCTTGCTGGTTGACAGTCCTGTGGGCCTGGTTCTGCCACCCAGGTGTGACATAGGAACTTCCCTGTGGCTAGACAGGAACTTAGACTTTGGTAAACTGTCTGAAAATTTCTCAAGGGCTTGGTACCCTTTACTGGTTACTGTCTTCTTAAACAATGACATGAAAGTAGAGTGAAGTATTTTAATATACCTTATGTTGTGTGCTGTGCTGAGAGCACAACCCTAAGTTTTAATTAAGAGAAATAAGTCTAGCTCTAGCAGCCCAAACCCCTGCATCTTGTGCTCTTATTCCCTTAAAAAAGGACCCAGAGGAGGAACACCAGCAATGCTTTGAGGCACTGACCAAAGAACAGACCGAGGATTGTAAGGTGTTGCAACGCTCCTGCACTTCAGCTGTGCAACAAGTCATCCTGATAAAGAACATTGTCAGTTTAGCATGAACTGCAGGTGCTCATGGAATGTTGGCATGGCCAGAGAGGCAGTAGGCAGTTTGGCTGTTACCCCTGCTATCAAAGTAAACCAATATAACCAATATTAGGGGGCAGTCGTGGCCTAATGGTCCGAGAGTCGGACTTGTATGCCGGAGGTGAACCCGAAGGTCGTGGGTTTGAGTCTCTGGTCCGGCAGGGATTGTAGGTGGGGGAGTGAATGACCGGCGCTCTCTGCCACCCTCAATACCACGACTGAGGTGAGACCCTGGAGCAAGGCACCAATCCCCCAACTGCTCCCCGGGCGCCGCAGCTAAAATGGCTGCCCAATGGCTGTGTTCACTACTGTGTGTGTGCACTTGGACGGGTTAAATGCAGAGCACAAATTCCTAGTATGGGTCACCATACTTGGCCACAAGTCACTTCTATCACAGCCTACAGATGCAGAGAGCCTGAACAGAGTTGGTCAGACAGACCCCTGAGGAACACCACAGTGTTTCTGGACTCTGATACTCAGTGAGGTTGGCCAACTAATTGTTTATGTGAAGCAGCTGAAGGACACATGTTGAGGGTGGTTTTTGTAATGGATTGGTGCTGGAGCAATTCACTGGAGGAACATCTCATATGAATTACGATGATCAAAGGAGCTTTCCATTTTTTTGGGTTGCACCATTTTTACACCCTTGTTAGGGACCTTGGCCATGTTTCAGAGATTCATGAAGAGAAATAGCAGCAGATGCAAATTTCCTGCATGAGGCATAAGTTTAAAAAGGAAGTGAGGCAGTTCTTGGGAGTGCTTCCCTTTTATCATGGGTTTGTGTCTAATAATCTCCCATCCTTATTCTGTCCAATCAGTCTGGATGATACATCTTATATTTGTGCTTTATACAGTAAGTTACAAAATACAATCTGTGAAATCTCAAGTCAGTTATAGCAATACTATTTCCTGTGTTGTCAGTGGTAGAACCGTGTTCTATACATTGGTATATCATCATACCACTTAGTTACACTAATCAAATTAGGCATTGTGTAAATACGTCTGGTGCAAGAAGAGATGATACATTTTACGTTGCATTCAGTGAGAGTATATAGTTAGGAAACATTTTTATGCTCCTTCACCTCCTACTCTCAGAAAAGCAAATGCTATCTAAGATGAGTCCTCCCACGTTTTACACATTGCTTTTCAGTGATTCCCATAAGGCCAATATTTTCTCTGCCTTACTAGCAGGAGGCATTGAATCGAATAGAATTGAACTGAATTGGATTGTGAGCTTTTTTTCTCACAGATTATCGAAACATCTGGACATGACCTAATACTGGAAGTATGCGAAAATCTAATATATATGAGAAAATGCAGTAATTACATAAAGGAAATGTGTTACATTTCTGACAGTATCTGTCTTTGTCTGTCACACATACACACACAGAACTTCACACCACTGCAGAGTTATCTTCATACAATTTTAATGTTTTTTTTTTATTGTTTTCATCACATGAGAACACAAAAAAAGAGGTCTAGCAAATTCAGACCCCGGTTAATATTTGTATATAACATTTTTCCCCCCCGTTAACACCAGAAGTTGTCACCCTTGTTAAAAGTTTGATTTCCCAAAGTCTTGTGGCTGAATTGACAGTCACTTGTCAAGCGCCTTTCGAACTTGAACATCCATGAAAGTATGGAGTGTTACAAAAGTGCATTTCAGGTTCGACTAATTCCAAACTGGCATATACCAGAGATCCATGAGAATACTGTACAGATTACCATGTCTCACAGCATGAATAGAACAATAGCATAGCGACAGAAATGACTCGGCTTGGCTTACTCGTGGACGAAGGGTAGAAATACTTTTTTTTTTTTTTTTCATTTTTCTGACCAGAACCTCACCATATAATCAAGTGACAGCAGCCAGAACAGACCAGAAACAGAGGATACATTTGTTCCCCATTGCATGTCTGACAAAAAAGGAAAAATGAAAGGACAATTCTAGTCGTATCCAACCTTCGGTGAGGGGTAAACATTAATAACAGAAATGTACAAGTGTGGAGAGCAGTTTCTCATCTGGAGGGAGGAAGAATGAGGAATGGGGCCCATCTGTGAATTCCCGCCAACCCAAAGAGTCTTTCAATATTTCTTTTAACACAAAGCTGTTTTTGCATATATCAAGTATCCTTTCTATCGTTTTTCTGTTTGCTTTCAGAACATTTGTGATACACAATGTAGTCCACATATTTCAGCTGAGGTGTGTAGTTTTTTGTAAAAAGTTTTGCTCAGGCCATGCTGGTGATCAGGCATTTCATCCCACGGCTCGAGAGGGTGCATCACAGACAACTGGACGTGTGTATCAGCCATTAAAAATCGTCCACCTGACCTCAAAGGTCTCTGGCTGATGGTTCGTCCATTTATAATGGTTTAAACAAAGTGTAATACTTTTTTTTTCCCTCAACAAACAGTATGTACAATGGTGACTGCAAGAACGCATAAGAGCTGACGAACAGCAAGACAGAAAGAACAGTATTTACAAACATGTTGGATTAACAACATATCAACATCGAATTTCACAAGGATATGTCCTGTCTCTGGCTCTCTTAAATTTTTTTTTTTTTTTTTTGTTAACTGAAATGAAAATTTCAGTACGAAATTGACAAAAAGAGCACAATGATTGGTAGACTGGAGTCCAGATGTCATCGACGAGACTCTTTGAGTTGATCTTACTTGTTAGCTGCTGCTATGCTGGCTCAGAGTGTGATTCTGCAAAACAGGAAGAAAACAAAAAGAACAGATATCAGTCATCATGCAGAGATGTGCATGGACGTCCTAATTTAACTTTTAAGCTTCCCCACAAATTAACTGTATAATACTTTGATCCTAACACATTGGCACGAGTACATCACATCTGTCTCATAAATGTATATCAGGTTGTATATGTTTCTCCTCCAAAAAAAGCTTTACCCTTTGCAATTCATTCACCCGAATAAAGCGACTGCCATGTCTGCCTTCTATAAAACAATCAGGACATGCATGCACGTCATCCATCTGGACTCCTTAAACGAAGGAACAATGCTGAATGAGAAAATGTGTCTGACGGACATGTTTGGCGTTTCCATTATCTAAATCCAATTAGTAGAAAATGGAGCAGAATTTGCATGGGGATCGATAGAGCTCGGCCCTGTGTGGCAGCAGGTATGGTAGAAAGCACAGAGACATAGCAGGTGATGTGCTAGAGCTGTCAAACCCCCTCAAAGCGCGACGTCTCAATCCAAACGCAAACGCCCAGGGATCGATGGCTGTGGCCATGACAACCAGCCAGGAGCTGTGTCTTTCTCATACAAGCTGAATGAGGTGAATAACATCATAATTTCTTGGTTTTTGCACTTTAAGACCAGCTGATGATCACTGTTAATTAATACATCCAATCCGACCAATCCAAGTCGAATCCTTACATGCTTTCGCTGAACCACGATGCTCAGTGGCGTTGATAAACGCCGTATTAAACGTATGCACTACTGGATATTTAATCCCAGCAGTGACTATAATGTGGAGTCTAAATGGTCCACAGTGCTCTGAGAAACAGTGGACTCTGAAAATGAAAAATCGATGTGAAATGAACAATAAAGGCTCAGTCATTTGTTACCTCCAAATGATTAGGCTCTTACTGTTCATTTCTCATTGATTTTTCTCCCCTTCCAGCCTTCTCTTTCGCATCAGATATTAATATGCACAACCAAAGCAAAATTTCAATTTGATGTGAAAAACAAACAAATAATAATAATAAAAAAAAGATTTATCAGCAGAGGTAACTGCATGCAAATTACAAATGTTTTGTTTACCCTTGGATCTAGTTGGAATTATCGAGGCATGAAATCAAATGGTTGGGGGAAAATCAAAAGCGGCAAAATGCAAGGAAACGATCTTCAGAGATAACACACTGACGCTGATTAAGTGTAGACACAAAGACACACAAACAGCAAAAAAAAAAAAAATACAGATACACCTGTGTGCACTAACAAAAGCACACGCAAACAGTATGGAGCGGTGGGCAGTGGCGGGGGAGCCGTGCAACACAGCACAGACGAAGCCTCTGTGAAGGGAAGTATGGACCGGGGGGGCAGTGGAACTGGTGTCCCTGGTGGGCCGAATCCAGGTCATCGTTTGAAGTGACTGCTAATCCCTTTAATGCAAACTACATGCCCCACTTGCTGTGCTCGCTCTAAAACGCGACCTTGGATGCCTCAAACTGGCATGGATTAAGTACACCTGTCACAAGGTTGCCTTATTAGTACCAAATAAAAAAAAACTGAAGAAAAAAAAACTAAGCCTAAACAGCAGTGCAAATGTATGACACGGTATTTTCAAATGTGACTTGTGAAGTTGTTGCTTGGCAACTTCATCTAATCTAATGCAGGTGTAGTGGCAGTGGAAAAACAAAACTATCTGAAATGTAAACATTTACCTCAGATATGTTGTTAAATGACTAAGAAAAGACTTCATAAGTCTGCAATTACACTAAAAGATATATAACACACTCACTATTTGAGTGGTTAGACTTGTGAGAGTCTAGTCTTGCTAGCTACAGTCTTGAAGCTAGTCTTGCTAGCTACAGTCTTGAAGCTAGTCTTGCTAGCTACAGTTTAGCTAGCAAGCACAGAGCCATTATTTCCTTT
Organism: Pangasius macronema; assembly: GCA_037577455.1. Classification (NCBI taxonomy): domain Eukaryota; kingdom Metazoa; phylum Chordata; class Actinopteri; order Siluriformes; family Pangasiidae; genus Pangasius; species Pangasius macronema. The sequence continues at coordinate 4,977,407 of CM074948.1, read as the reverse complement.
ATACAGCCACACAAGGGCAGAGTTTCAGTGAAAAATAAAAAACAAAATAATGTAAAATATCAACATTTTCCTCAGACTTGTTGATAAATTACTAAGAAAATACTTCATACTCACACAGTTTTTGAGAACAATGTTGCTATACAACATGTACCATGGAGAGAAGCTACAAATTAGCTAGCTAGCATATATTGTAATGTCTTTTTTATGGACATTTTTAAGATGTAGTGATGGGAAAGCAGATAAAACAGTACAAATATTAATATTTACCTCTAATAAATTATATAAATTACTCTTAAATTACTTGTATAGCTTAAATTATACTGCAAGTACACTTAGCACTGACTGCTACCTATATTTA
>CM074948.1:4972049-4974549 GCA_037577455.1 Pangasius macronema | reverse complement strand
CCTCAATGCATTCTCTATCACCACGTACTTCCTAATGTGTTCCCCCTTACTGCTTACTCCGTCACCATATACTTCCTTACTGTGTTCTCCATCACCATGTACTTCCTCACTGCATTCTCCATCACCATGTACTTCCTCACTGCGTTCTCCATCACTGCTTTCTGTTGCACCATGTTCTCCCACAGTGCATTCTCCCTCACTGTGTTCGTCTTCACCATGTTCTCCATCACTATGTTCTCCCTTACCATGTTCTTTGTTACCATGTTCTCCGTCACTGCATTCTTCTTCACTGTGTTCTCCTTCACCATGTTCTCATGTTCTTCCTTACTGTGTTTTCCCATACACTCTTCTCCCTCACCATGTTCTCCCTCACCATGTTCTCTGTCACTGCTGTGATTTAGAGGGGACGACTGGGTTCAATATCTTCTTCTATGACATAAGTTCTCCAAAGTTCACTTCCTGTTCTTCCCTCATCCTCTTCTCAGATTTTTTTTTTATCTGATACTGTAGTTCACTCCATCAGTCAAATCTCCACAAAAACTCCACTACTCTCTTTAGCACTCCTGTTGTGTTTATTCTGCTCCTCCAATCTTCCCCAGTCACTGTTTTCCTTTCATGCCATTACATCATTTTATAGCAGTATGTTGATGTGTTTGGCATTTAGGGGTCATGGGTGGAGGTTTGGGTGAAAAAAGAAAACTGTTGCAAAGCCTATCAGCAGTTCACTTAAAGCCCATGCAAACAGGTGCAATTTGTCTGAAGCGTGTTAAGACTTGGCTGAGGGATGAGAGAGAGAAAGAGAGAGACTACATGGCTGGGAAGCTGCAGTTGATTTATTAAGAGATCGTTAGTTTTGGCGGCTCCCATTTCTCTGGCGCTTATTGATATGGTTGGGCGATAGATCGGCCGGCTGGGTTTATAGGACACGGCGAGAGGTGGATGTTTTGCTTCTTAGCCACCTGGGAGTGGCCTAAAATGAGCTCCAGGCTATCTTTAAGGTTTTCCTTCTGGTAAAACTGTTGAGAACTGCTCCAGCGTAGAGTTAAAAATGGAAAGAATAAAAATCATCTTGACATAGACAACAGCAATGTTATCTGCACTGAGTATGTATTATAAGTAAAATAATACTTATTATTAGCCTCCCTAATGAACATGACACTGTTCACTAAAAGCTAGAGAACAATCTGCTGAATCTGGCGCTTTTGTGGTTTTCTACATGGACGGATCACAATACAGAGGGTTCCAAAGGTTTAACAGGTGATAGACCTAGTGGAGGATTCTACATGCATTTGGTGCTTTAATAGGATTTAGATGTGTCCAACAGAGCCTGATGGTCTCTGATGGTGTAGTAATAAGCAATGGTTGTTGAATTCTCAAATCTGATTGGTTAGAAGATGTTGATTAATCTTCTATTACAGCAGCTCCAACAGGTGTTCCAGCTGCAGAAATCACAGGTGTATAATAATCGAATCACTCTAATACATTAACATTTCTATAGTAACAACTAATTCACATGGACTTTTGTGAGGGACGATTAAAACCACGTGTGACTGTTGATATGGGGAAGTTTTCTGTGAGGAGACATTTATGGAAGGAGTCTCCAGTGTCAGTGTTTTGTAACAGTCATGGGTAAAGCTGTAACTTTTCCATAATGGGAAAAGTCATCATTTCAAGGTGACGCGACAAGCTGTTTATAATTTTTTTGTCATATTACCTTTAAGACGGAGAGAAAAAAGAGATGCTGGTGAGAGGGTGATTAGTTATAACGTAAGTGATAACTAACTTGTTTCGACAAATGTCCCACAACATTAAACACAACCATAAACAAAGTAAATGTTGTTCTTTAATTTTAAAAAAAATTGTTTTATCTTCATTTTATAACAAATAACTGATAAATAAATTACAAATAAATAGAAATAATATACATAATTCCAGTTGACTCCATTTCACGCCAAATAACATCTGATTATTTATCGCTGATTATTTTCCCATAACAGCATGCCCCGATGTGTTTTTCGCCTTACTTAATGGGCCTTCTGTTACATTGTTTGTACTCTATAATGATTTTGAATTTTAGGCTCTGCAATGAAAGTCGTGTTCTGCACTGAGACACAACATGTAACTAGTGCCGCATTGAATATACTGTGAATCTGCCACTGAGACCTTTAAATCCATTACATACTGGTAAGAAAATGTTTAGGGAATAATAATATCCATTAGTCCATTATGAATCCAATTTCCATTAGAAAGTGAAGCAATATTTCCAATGTTGACCTCACAAAACCATATTTGACGATTTATTTGTCATGAATATGTGGTTAGGTTTTAATTAGTATGTTTCCCTGATCAGCTGTCCAAACCACGCCCAGCAGTCGGGAGTGGGGGCAGTCGTGGCCTAATGGTCTGAGAGTTGGACTTGTAAGCCGAAGGTGAACCTGAAGGTCGTGGGTTCGAGTCTCGGGTCCGGCAGGGATTGTAGGTGGGGGAGTGAATGACCAGC
>CM074948.1:4953602-4959360 GCA_037577455.1 Pangasius macronema | reverse complement strand
CACACAGATGGTGGGGTCAGAATTTGGTGCCAGCAGCATGAATCCATGAACCCAACTTGCTTTGTGTCAACAGTGCAGGCTGGTGGAGGTGGTGTAATGGTGTTGGAGATGTTTTCTTGCTACACATTGGGCCCTTTAATACCAATCACTCATTGCCTGATTGCCACAGACTATTTAAGTATTGGTGCATTCCTTCATGGCCACAATTTACCCACTGGCTACGTCCAGCATGATAATGCACCATGTCACAAAGCAGAAGTTGTCTCAAACTGGTTTCATAAACATGACAATGAGTTCAATGTTCTCACATTGGATCTGAATCCAACAGAACACCTTTAGGATGTGTTGAAAATGTACCTGAAAAATCTGCAGGAATTGTGTGATGTACTCATGTCAACATAGATCAGAATCTCAAAGGATTGTATGCCAAAGGAATACATGCATGTAGAACTGAGGCTGTTTTCAGAGCAAAGGGAGGCCCTACCCAATATTAGTACAGTAAGTGCTCAGTGAGTATACATAACAAGTAATAGTGGCCAGGTCACCCAATTTCCTTCTATAATACCTCTAAAGGATGTCAGTAATCTTCTTGTAAACTGTAAATCCATAATATTTCAGCATTTATGTGTACATTAAGGTTTTGGTCATCTTTAGAAAGTCACACATTGTCCTACATCACATTAGCAATGATATCACTGAAGAACTGGACGTGATCTGAGGAAGATTTTGGATGAGCCAGACTTTCATTACTAGTTAGCTACATTAGTCTTATAGCTATGGTGCAAAACTAAAGAAGGACCAAATGTGTCTCAGCTGATTGATAAACTAACTACAACTGGAGGCTGAATTTGTCATGGAAACCTAAAGCCGAAAAAAATAACTTACACTAACAGCTTTTCATAAGAGTTGTCTCAAATGAATTTTCACAAATTTGCAATTGTGAAATCACGTTGAAGGCTAATCCATCGTGTTTCCCTTCTCCAGTCCAACTGGCAAGTTGACTGTTTGCAGTGTGTTAGGAGTTGATGTGGGACTAAAGTGACTCACCTGAAGCTCTGTTTGAAAGAAGAACTTCTGCGGACACTGCGTGCAGTCGTAGATCTTATCTTCCTGACCGTGAGCTGAGAAGATATGCTGCTGGAGCTTACTGGCCTGGACGAATACTGCACAAGGTGAAAGGAACAGAAGTAGAGAAAGGCTTTAAGTTCTTGATTCTTAAACATGGAAAACTGCAGTATAGACATGACACGTTTTACAATGTCTTGGCAACAAAAATGTCTAGTTTTCATCAGAACCAGACACTTATTAGTCTGTTTCTGTGCCTAATGAACATCAACTTCACCATTATATCCGATTCACACCATGACCCCATTAGCAGTAATCCAAAATTCTAATACCTCATTTCAGATACCTCTTATATCGAAAAGGTCGGCTAATAAGCTGTAACAGACTGCGGACTCGCTTTGAAGGAAACACATGAGATAATGAGGGACATTTTGGATTTTGTGCCGCTTGGATGATGATTTTGTGTCCTGTTTCTGCTCCCTGTCATGCCAACTGGATCAATCAGCACACTGCATTTGTTTCAAATTTGCAAATGAGAAAAAGGCAGAAACCATTCAGTACTGTGTATCAGAGTCTGGAGAGGAAAAGTCTGCATACCCTTAGGTCAAAATAGAAAAGACAAAGGTTATTATAACGTTTGCATTGTATTACCACCTTTACTGATGACTGTCTCTGAAGAATGCAGCTACATTTAATTGTTATTTTGTACTCAGTGATTTGACCTTGGTATCTGATTTGAGGAGAATAAAATGCTTCATTTTCCTTAATCTTTGGACTGAGGCCTCAATTTACAGAGGACGTTTTAGACAGAGGATGTACTGCTGTCAGGTATGAGGCCTCACTTAAACATTACATATTGTATGTGTGTACTGAAGGCGTGTTGGTGGTGAAAACAGCAGAAAATGAAACTCAGAAGGTCTCAACTTCTAATCAAAATGAAATCACTGTGAGAAAACTAAATTTAGAGCCACTTAGGAAGCAGTGATGTGGTCCTGATTGCATCCCTGTTGCATGAAATAAAACAATTTTGTGTAACCCACATTCCCTGTTTGTGTGTCTGTATAGTGGGAGAAACTCTAAATGCAGCATTCAAACAAAAAACATGGCAAATGCCAAAGAGAACGGGATCTGGGCCACTGCAAACGTCACGGCACTCAGACGAGCCGGCGAGCAAGAGAGGCTTAAAATAAGCCTGGCATTTTAGCACCAACGGTTGGATCTTGGACATCCTGGGTGCTGTTTTTCACAGTCATGATAGCAGGTGTGTGCTGATAAAGTTATGTGATAAATCACAATACTCACAATTTGAATATTTGGCCAAAAAAAAAAAAAAAAAAAACGTCACACTGAACACAAGAACATCCCTAAAAGCCAAGCTGCTGTACAGTAAGTAAAGCACGGTGTACTGTATTCCTCGTGTACTCAGAACCATGCCCCAGTAATCCAAGTGTTGTTTAGCAAAAATACACACAAAAGCAGACACAAGACCAGGCACCATCTTGGGTACCAGCAGCTGAATAACCCTGGGTTCGGGTTAGAGCTCAGATGTTTTCATGACTTTTTCATGAAACTATGTGCCGTTGGTTTTGATTGCCAAACTGGCACAAGACAGTAGCTACAGTCGTTAGCTTGGCTGAATCTGATTGGTCAAACAAATTGGAGATAAGTAGACAAAGTGAGAGAGGAACTGGAGGAACTGTGTTAGGAACTGGAGTCCTAACACATGGAAAACAGTAGAACAGTGAAAGATTTGCATTTTATATATATAAATATAGAATTGATATATGTTTTTTATAGGAAAATATTGAGGCATTTATAGAAAAACATCATCTATATATTGCCATCTGTATAAATATGCTAATATGTCAACAGACATATCTATCTATCTATCTATCTATCTATCTATCTATCTATCTATCTATCTATCTATCTATCTCTCTTCTCTCTCTTCTCTCTCTCTCTCTATCTATCTATCTATCTATCTATCTATCTATCTATCTATCTATCTATCTATCTATCTCCCTCTCTCTCTTCTCTCTCTCTCTCTCTCTCTATCTATCTATCTATCTATCTATCTATATATATATACAGTACTGTGCAAAGAAATGCTGTAGAGCAAAGATGCCTTCAAAAATAATGAAATTAAATGTTTCTACATTTTAAAGAATACTATAAAGAGCAGTAAACACTAATAAATGAAACAAAGTTAATATTTGGTGTGACGACATTTTGCTTAAAAAAAACCCAGCAGTCTCAGATACAGTGTGTGCAGGTTTGATAAGGAAACGAGCTGTAAGTGTTACTGAGCATCTTACAGAAGCAGCCGCAGTTCTTCAGGAGACTCTGACTGTCGACTCGCTTCTTATTTCTGCAGCGAAACCCAGCAGCCTTCATTCTGTGTTTTGTCTGGAAAAGTGTGCTTTCAGACAAAACACATTTCTGCTTTCTGCTGCTTTCTTTACTGACATACAAACATTTTTCTCTAATGTTTAATTTTATTCTGGAAAACTCATGTTTGGGAATCTAAAAGGTTTTGTACCGACTCGATAATGTAGAAGTCATAAAATAAAGATCTATACTAAAGGGTGGCTAAGACTTTTGCACAGTACTGTATATAGACAAAATCAATAGCGTACAAAAATGGCAAAAGCCTAGGATATATTTTAACAAAGTCAGTCTGCATAAAGATGTCTAAACTCTTGCTTGCTAAGTGTCTCAGCTGACTGAAATGAATATCACGCATTGATCAAGCCGGTGGATAGTTCGATACTTGCTGTAGCGAAACTGACATAATCCTGATCAATTGCGTTCATGCTCAGATAACGGCTGTCAAAAATGTCCTTGATTCTCCTGAACCGCAGTTGGAATTAAATCCAGATTCGTCGAGACACATGCAAAACAGAAACATGGTTTGCTTCAAGATGTCATTTTCAAAACTATAAAACGAGGCATTGTCTAAAGAACGATCCTGAATGATTATTTTCTAATTAAACATTACACGATTATACAAGATGAATGGATATGAGATGATAATATATATGTGCACATCTCGTGGTTAGTTCTGGGCAGCTCTGGGTCTTTATTAAACACTTTATTCATCAGATCCTGAGACACTGAGGGGGGAAAAGTGCAAAAAAAAAAAACGTGTCTAATAGTCTACAACCTTAATTATACTGACAATATAAATATTCATGCAGACGCACTATTTATTTATGCGTAGCCTGAATACAGTCACCCCAACTTTTGGGACGGCACTTAAAAATACATACTGCGCCTGTGTTCTTTTAATTAAGTCGGCAACACTGGATGAATATGTGCGTGTTAGTGTGTGTTGGTGTGTGTTAGTGTGTGTTAGTGTGTGTTAGTGGATGCGCCCAAATTCTCAAAGGAGTACTTCAAACGTGCTCTTCGTTATGCTAGACCCATGTGTCCATTCTGAAATGAGAGAGAAAAGGCGACGAATGGGGGAGGGGTCCGGTCTCTGAGGGACACAAATGTAGGGAAAGTTAGCATTCTAGGCTACATTTGAATATTTTACACTTGATAAACAACTTTTTTTTTTTCTCTCTCCTCTTTATGTGGCACAAGGATGTTGACGGAGCATTGTGGGAGATTACGGAGAGGGATTCTGTCCAACTTCAGACGTTTACCTTTCCTTTCGGTGTGTTGGGTAACGTGGCTTTATTATCGAACGGGCCTGCTCGTGCTGTAGCTCGATATAGTTTTGAGAATGTGCTTTCTTTAAGGGTTTAAGAAGTGAGACGAAAGTGAAGAAATCCCTCTCGACTTTCACCTCTACTTCTGGTTTGTTTGTGCGAGTCCTCGCGGTCGAAATCACAAGGCGATCCGTGCGCGCCCTCCTTCTCTGCAGTGAGCACACACACTTTTTCGCTGCGGGCTTCCTTGCTTCTGATAGCTGTCAAATTTGCCCTGCGAGACTGGAGCTTCTGTCATCTTCCCGGGGCCTCTGGATCTCTCTTCAACTCCACTTTTCCCTCTTTCCCTTCCCCTCTCCTTTCTCTCATCCCCCATTTTTTTTCTTCGCCTTTTTCTTGCTTTGTCTGCATTCCCCTCCCCCGTTCCCCTCATCTTCCCCTCAAAATCCTATAATTCATCAGACAGTTCAAGTAATTTAGTCCACTATTATCCTTCTCTTTCGATCTCTATCCTTTACTGTATCCTTTATCCTTCTTTTCTTATAAAACAATGATTTCTTCTACTGCTTGTATTTCTTATGTATTAGTCTGATTCAGGTCAACATTTTTTTTTTTTTTTTTGGGATTGACTCGGACTTGTCTCTGACTTGTTGACATTTGTACTTGGACCTGTCTTGGTCTTGGACATTAGTCTCACTAAATACAGTTTTGGTCTTGACAGAGTTCATGAAAATATTGTGCCTGTTGTTTGACAGGAAGTCTTCTAGAAAAACAGCATGATAATCTGAAAATGAAGCCAACTAGTTAAATAAGGCTTCCTCTTTAAAAAGATATGACAGTTCTCTGTCTCGAATCTTGACTGCCTCACTTTCATTCGGATTCAATCTTGACGTGGCCTCAACCCACTTAAGACTCGGCCTTGACTTGATCTTGGGTAGTCCTGGTCTTGGACTTACCTTGGACTTGACAGTGAGTGTTGTCTTGTATAAAATAAACTAGAGTCACAGAAATGAAAATGAAGGCTTTCCCCTTATTTT
>CM074948.1:4930292-4942616 GCA_037577455.1 Pangasius macronema | reverse complement strand
AAAGAATGAATGGGGCCATGTATCGTGAGATTTTGAGTGAAAACCTCCTTCCATCAGCAAGGGCATTGAAGATGAAACATGGCTGGGTCTTTCAGCCTGACAATGATCCCAAACACACCGCCCGGGCAACGAAGGAGTGGCTTCATAAGGAGCATTTCAAGGTCCTGGAGTGGCCTAGCCAGTCTCCAGATCTCAACCCCATAGAAAATCTTTGGAGGGAGTCGAAAGTCCATGTTGCCCAGTGGAGATCTCTAGTGGAGATCTGCATGGAGGAATGGGCCAGAATACCAGCAACAGTGTGTGGAAACCTTGCGAAGACTTACAGAAAACATTTGACCTCTGTCATTGCCAACAAGGGGTATATAACAAAGTATTGAGATGAACGTTTGTTATTGACCAAATACTTATTTTCCACCATAATTTGTAAATAAATTATTTAAAAATCATGTGTACCTATGATGAAAATTACAGGCCGCTCTCATCTTTTTAAGTGGGAGAACTTGCACAACTGGTGGCTGACTAAATACTTTTTTGCCCCACTATATATATATATATATATATACACACTTCAGAAGTACATAAATCCCAAGGTTTTCTTGGTTCCTGTTTGGCCCTGTTCTTGTTTTGAATGGAATGGAAAAATGCCAAAGGGAAAAGAAACCTATAAATCATAGGAACAGTATGCACCCTACAAAAATACACATAATAATCGATGGGCAATCCCACTGGTAATGTACTAAGCTTAAAAAATAAATATAAATAAATAAATAAATAAATAAATACACTGAAACTCTGCTTGTGTCACGTGGTTAGTGCGCTGTGGGCCTGTGCATGAAGCCACAGCGCCGCTGCTTAACTTTTATACGTGAAACTCCCTCTACGTTTCCACTGATTAAAAACAGTCTCGGAAGGCCTTTATAGTTAGACGCAGACCTGGAAGCAGTAGGTGGGTCTGTTTCTCGCCTCTCATGGTGAGAGCTATCTATTAAAGCATAATGGGCCGAAATCTGCGTGATTAAAGCTCAGGGAATAAGGGATGCAAACAAATCGACTCCTCCTCCCTAGGATAGGCTGTGTGTTTGTGCGTGTGTGTGTATAAAAAAGAAACAGAAGATAACCTCTAGGGTGTGCAGCCGCTCATATGGGAATGCACTGCATCTTTCCAAAATTATCGATTTGACAAAGCAGGAGGATCGTCAGACGAGCGTCTCCCTACAGACTAATGATTGCTTGGTGGGCCTTCATTTTCTTCATTAGCTTCTATAACCATATAAGGCAAACCAGGCTCCTGAGTCATTTCATTAGACGCTGTGTCTGGATTTCTGGATCACTAGGAAATGGTGGGCACTGTGTGACATTTGCCAGCAAGTGTTCAGACTGGGATGCTGATGCTGATTAGCAATGTTGTGTCTCCTGGAGCTACACATGCATGGCTGTGTTGCTTAGCTCAGTCTAAAAATTGCGACTTCATACCTTCACTTACACACTTCAGGTGATGGCTAAGATAACTGAAGAAGTTTGTGAACGTAAAAAATAATCTGATCATATTGGATATCTGTTTACTTGACGCGTGCTTCATAAGACTGACATAGCCCTGTTATAAACACGTTGAGTTGTCGGTGACATAACTGCATCATGATACTATTACTTTATCACTAAACGTGATGATAGCTGTCTTATTTTTTGTTGACCAATTTTTGCAAAGCTCAGGTTTACCTAAGGAGGTTATAACATCACGACAAACATAACAGCATGTCATAACAGCATGACGGAAAATCAGTTTAAAATAATTTCATACACTTTGGTCCGCACAAAAACTTCAAACTTCATAAGCCACTAATGCGATGACATAGTGACTTATGTCATCATTAGTCCTTTTACGATGCTACATTAGACCTCTGTCATTAACTTAGTCATAACCTTTAAGTTTAAGTCAAGAGGTCAGTGGTGTTATAACATGATGACAGTCAAGCTGTCACATGTTCTTATAGTTGTCATAATTATGTGTCATAAAGCAGGGCTAGCTAGAGTATACTGGGGGACACTGTTATATCACTGGGCGTAAAGTGTCATGAGTATTCACTACAGCATTTGATATGTCATAACACGCTGATGTCTTATTATTATATCCGTTCAAGTAGTGTTACAACTTATTCGGTTTTCAAATTTGACTCAGCGGAAGTGATGTAGTGTACTAACAATACAAGATGAAATTCAAATGATCCATTAGATGGTTTTTGCACCAAATTGACAGTCGGCTCGACATCGAGGAGGGGCGGAGCCACCAGAAGATACCACGAATGTAATCTCTCTGAATGACTGAGAACACAGCTACACCATGGATGCAAACATGAAGCCCAAAAATTAAACTGGACATTCTGAGCATTAACATTGTTCACTCTGGGCCTGAGGTACCATCTAGTAATGTCATATTTCAGTTAGTTTTTTTTTTTCCTGTTAACAGAATTGAGATGTTGATGTACTTTCTTGAAAAATGCAGGTATTATATACATCAGGGGTCGTCAATTGGTGGAGAGGACCTAGCGAAATATTTTATTGGGAAAATACTGTTTTAAACCCATAGCTCTAGATTTGTAAATGCCAACCATATTTAATTTAATACCCCTGGTACAGTGTATACTATATAGTGCATCAGATTCCATTTGAGAGACAGCTTTCCAACAAACCTGAGCATGTGAACGTAATCAGAAATTCATAAACAGAATTCCGAATGACCGGATGCATACTGGGGGAAAAAAAACCTACAAGTGACTTAATGCTGGAAAGAACATATGGTACAGTTTATTAAATCTCTGTGAGCCAGTGAGGGAAAAACACTTGAAAAAAGAGGGGGAACACAAGAAGCAATGAGGAGCAAATGTGTACATTTTGTGTCTACCAAGAGAGGTCTTGTCAGCCAAATAATGGGGCATCAATGGGAACACGCAGCATGCTCCACCCCGATTAGCATGCTGCTAAATGTGTAGATGGTTCATGAGGGAAATCACGGGTACATGGTAGACCTATAGAGACACACTGAGGCGCTCCAGAGGAAGGGGCAAAGCCATCTTTATTTCTCTAGTGTTGATTTACCACAATTTCAAATGAAAAAAAAAAATCGTGAACACTCTGGGGCTTGTCTGTCCAATTAATGGAGGGAAAATTACTTGTGTTGGCGAGAGGAGCACACACAGGGACAAAAAAGCAGCAGACTGGTTATCTAATGATAGGTGGGAGCCGACACTGAACACACCAACATACGTCCACTGGGAGGTAAACAGTGAAAACTGCCCTGATGGATTGTGCAAAGGCGCAACACAAACACACACAGACGTACACGCTGCTCTTGATGGCTGTTTTGGTGGCCATTTCTGAGGCAAACTGCTCGCAGTTACAAGAAATGTCAAGTACATGCACTCTGTCTATTGTGGAGATAGACGCAAAGCCTGGTAGGCTAATAAAAAGAAAAGAGCAGGGGAAAAAGAAGAGGGGAAAGACAGAGATCTCTCCATTCGGGTTGATGCTTAGAGTTAATTATACGCATACGCAACACAGCAACAGCTCAGATCCATGAGTCCCTGGTCTCAATCATAGAAGAAGAAGAAAAAAAAAAAAGTCAGTGAGGAAAAAAAGAGACGGAGAAGAGCCTCTTGGCTTGGCTTGGCTTGCGGCATTGAACACTCAAAAATTAGCCAGCCTCTTATAATTATCAGTACTCACCTTAATTGACTCTCCAAGCCTGCTTGCAGAGGGACGCACCCCCCGTAATAAAACACTACACACACTATAGACGGAGCAGAACGGCATACCGCGTCCCTAGTCGTTTAAACAGAGTCTGGTTTCTTTTACCCTCCCTAACCCAGCCATGAAAAAAAAAAGAGAAGAGAAGAGAAGCAAGGAACATTTGGCAGAAGCAAATTCATCATCAGGTGTCTGGAGGTAGGGCTTTAATAGAAAAGGCAAGTCCCACTGAGCGCGCTCCATGTTGCGGCCAGGCACGCATGCCCGCGAGCAGCAAGCCACCAGTCACAGTGGGCCGCCGGGCATTAGCATAATTTTATATAACACAGGCCCCCGCTCTGGAAATTTAATACATTTCAGCAGATAGCAGACCGCCATTTTGCATAATGTTTTTTTTTTCCGTTCCTTCATCTTTCTGTCACTGAGACATTCTCTCTCTATCTCTCTACCTCTCCATGTCATGCTGTGTCTCTCTCTCTCTCTCTCGCTCTCTCTCTCTCTCCCCCTTCACTCCCTCCTGATGCTGCTGAGGCTCGTCTTCCTCGCCCGCCCCACGGTGCCCCTCGCACCAGGAGAGGGGAAGTTCATTACCTCAGCTAAATCAGAATTAGTCCCTTCATTTTGACGGGGCGAACTTCATTAGAAAGGCCCTTCCATAATCCAGCAGGGAGAAGTGATGAATCTACGTGGGGCGATAATTTGCTTCACACAGCACATTCAGCCGCTTCATCCATTTTTTTTTTTTTTACCTCACTTCTACACCTCTTTTTTTTCCCGTCATCTTCTCCCTTTGCTCTTTCTTTATGCGTTTTCCGTTCGTATCTTCTATTAGACTGAGAGGAACAGTGTGCTCGGAGAGAGGAAAACACCTGTATGCAATTAGCTAATGGCACAGAGCGCGAGAAAGGCCGAAGGAATAAGGAATGCGGGCTGGCGTGTCCCTTCGAAATCCCTAAAAACCAATGAAAATGTCAAACATCATTTGGCAGTGATTCAAAAGTTCGCAGTAAGAGAAGAAAAAGCAGTTCAGAAGTGGGATGTTTGTGAATGCAATCTCAGCACACTTTGGGAAGTAGGCTAGCGTAGTATTATTAGCATTACTGAAAGCTACTATATTATTAGTATCTTTTTTCAGACCACAAATCAGGGTTGTAAGAAAGCCAAGCCGCTGGAAAGAAATACATCAACTGGTGGACCGTGGTGCGGATGTGGAGTCAGCAAAAATATGTCTGCGGATTGAATGAGCACTTAAAAAATTACTGTAGAGCAGAAAAAAATGGCTGTAGTCATCCAGTCCAGTTTTTTTTTTTTTTTTTTAAAGATGAACCATTATGGCTTCTGTAGCAGATTCTCTGTTGTGGTTTAGCAAATCACATGCATTTATATAAATTATTTAGCCGAAGACAGCTCATCAGACCAGAGACTAGCTACGGGGCTAGAAACACTGCCTCACAAAGAGCTTCATTTACACTCCATGGTCTGTTTTTTTTTTTTTTTACAAAAAGACACCAAAAACAGAATATTTAAAGATGATTAGACAGAGAAGTATGTGTTTATTCTCTGCTACATGTTCAAAAGTATCTTTGGCTCTAGTCAACTGTGGTAATGAGAAGCACAATTATGAAATAAAACACTACTTCATAGCCATAAACTAATTAAAAGGTAGCTGATGTCAACATGCAGTTATGCTAGTAGCTAATCGGGAGCTTCATAAACAAGGAATTTTATGTAGCTGAATCTTTACAGATATTATCACGGAATACATGATTACATGAATACCGCCTGGCCTTGGTAGCACATAGCTGGCACCCATCTGGAACCATCCTTTTCTCTTTTCTCCAACAGCAGTACCGCCTTTCCCCCCGACTTCTCTACCAGCAGTATGGCTAAGTGGAAATGTGTAGTGGCGCCCCCTGCTGGTGCAGCCCACTGTTTCGCACCTCCTGGAGTCCAGGCAGGAGCACCAGTCTAATTTTGGCCAGTGCCAGCTCTCTCCTGGACCCCCAATTACCCTAGAGCAGCTCCACGTGCTGCCGACATCTGCTTCAGCAGAGCTTCTGCAGCCCATTTATATTCCAGCTCATCTACATGGATATTGAAGATAATAATAAATGAACAGGGAAGAATAAGATGCAGCGCAGGGCTGTGTTTCAAACAGGCATTCGCTGGCGCTGCCCGCCTCGGATGCTCGTTGCCATAGTTTCCGCGATTTGAAAAGGCGAGGGCGACCAATCAAACGTGGAACAGGACACAATCAGGGGAGAAATCAGATTGTTGTGGAGCACGACAAATGAATTAAAAGGCAAGGAGGATCAGGGCCTTTGAGACTGCACCCAGAGCATCAAACAGCTGAACATGATCCACTTGTGCCAGAGAACCGAGCACAAAGACCTTCTGCCCAGACAATATGGGTCTAAAACCACTGCATGGATACATTTACATGAATTACATTAATTAATTAAGAATCTGAATTATAAAGATTTGCAGAATTCAGAAATAATGTATATTGCTAAAACCGATAAAATATAAATATTAAATAAAAATAAAATAATATAACAAAACAAAAGTTAATTAAATACATAGCCACCAGCAAAAAAAAAAATAATGATAATAAAATAAGTGCATAAATAAAAGTATGAAGAAAGCGCATGTGTAGCAAAACCACACATCAACTACCTTTAGACGGATATGA
Organism: Pangasius macronema; assembly: GCA_037577455.1. Lineage (NCBI taxonomy): Eukaryota > Metazoa > Chordata > Actinopteri > Siluriformes > Pangasiidae > Pangasius > Pangasius macronema. The sequence goes on along the minus strand of CM074948.1, from coordinate 4,936,183 downwards.
TCGGATAAATCCATTACTGTAATAAGTAAAACGTAAAGCACATTTCTCGTATGTCTCTATTAGTCGAGGTTTATAGAAAGGCAGAATTCCGTGCTTGACCTACTTCGGCACATCCGAGGTGCGATGATTAACTGATGAGTTGACTCAAATGTGCAGTAGGAGTGAAGAAGGCTGCTTTGCACAGTGACAATAACAGTGAGCTAAAATAAAAACGGATGTGCGACACTCTGTCAGCTGGAGATCTAGTATGAGACTCAGTGGCGAAGATTAATTGGGTTTATCATTCCTGCGCTTACACACTGACTATTCTGATGTTAAAGTATTCACACAAATCTTACTAACTGTGAGAGAACGATGTAGACGTCTTGATTGCGCTTCTGTACTGCTGTATTGCTGCTTGATGGTGATGGCGGATCTGTTTCGAACTCTGATAAGAGGCTGTTTAGAAATTCAATTCAACTTCTAAAGTAGAGTAAAAGGTCAAATTTGATGAATAAACTCAAATATGCCCCCATAAATAAATAAATAAATAAATAAATAAATACATTAATTAATATAGGGCTGAACTTCATGATTATATATAAATATTGTGATAAATTATGTCACACTCAGATATCACATTTATCATGAGTGTCATATATTTTTATAATATTTTTATTATTTTTTTCTTTAACAAGTAAACACTGAAGTGAAATGTCTGATTTTTTTTAACTGAATTTTTTCACATTTTTTTTCAGGATATTTTTCCTTATTCAAATAATTAATTTCTGCAGACATTAAAATAAATTTCGACAAAATGTGCTCTACACAGGTCCTACGACTGATCTGCTAGTGGTTTGTTAGCAAACCTATACACTGTGACACATATCATGTATTGTGGAAATGTCTATAAGCCCCATGATATGATAATTCAAAGTATCGAATCGTATGAAGAAAGTAATATCCTCGGTATTCCTCCGAAAAAAAAATCACCTTGCTGTTTCTAAATGAAACGAAGCATTAATTAGGCTTTCTGTCGAACAGCGCTCCACATCGTGAGCTGTGATTTAACTTTCATTTAATTAAGTTCATTTATAGCCATTCATAAGATTAGTTGTGTTTTCCGCAGTTTTCTTCATCTTGTGCTCTCTTCAGTGATGTAAAACCTGTCAACAGTTCAGCAATAAACATCTCCCGCAATCACTTTATTCCCTTAAACACGGTACGGAAATAGGAAAGTGGAAACATTAAGGTTTTTTCTCTCTTTTAAAAAAAAAAAACAGTGGCACTGTGTGACACAAGTGATAGAGCAATTGAATTGTCCAGGGAAGGGAACCCTGGCGCTCTCCATCATCGCAGCAAGTGGGACAGCCATGATTAAAACACGGTGTCAACATGACTGACGGCTTCTTCGAGAGCTTGCAGAGATGACAGTTGCAGCAGTATCGGGAGAGCGCTGCTCCATCTACATTGAACTTAACAATCACAATCACAAGACTAAACAAACTCCCCTCTACACAACTCACGAGACATTAAAAAAAAAAATCCTACGAGATCCTAAGATGCCTGCCAAAGGCGGAAAATTTCAACAATAAAAAGTACATAAAGGTAGGGGAGGAGTCGTTCCCATGGGTATGTGTAGAGAACAAGATTCTCATTTTGCTGCACCAGGTTCTGAAGTGTTTGATGCTAACAGTGCGGGTTTATTCACTTCCTGTCTCTCTCAGGAGCGGAGTCGTGTAGTACAGGTAGGGTTACTCACAGCACAGCACACTTATCTCTGCACACTCTTGACATTTGTCAACAGCTAGCGGAAAGGGAATCGACGTGTGAAATGGTAGGTGTAAGAAAGGCAATTTAATATTAGTCACATCGTCGTTGCGATTCGGTATTTTTTCCTTCTTCCACGCGGAGGTGCATAGTCGCTAAGACAAGGTTGAGGATGAAACACGGTGTGGACGCAATCTCCTGTTTTTGATGGAAGTGTTTGGGACCTGGAGCTCTTGTGGGGGAATTTTGTTTCATGTGTTTTTATAGAAGTCAGAGACCCGAACGCACTGACAGGGGGCCCCTGCGGGTGCTTGTCTTCACCTCTGAATCAGAAGAACAGTTCAAGTTCCCTCTGTGTTCTGTACACAAATGCACTCGCAATCAAATGCACTTACAACCTCACCACCTTTAAAGAAGAGATAGGAAGAAGAAAAAAAAAACTAGAAGGAGTTAAACCCAGGTACAAAGAAAAGCCTTCAGTAATTCCCTCCCAGTAGACATCTTAGCCTGCACGTTTGGCTCGGCAGGAACAGCTGACAGCCCCAATCCTGCAGATTTCCTCCCCGAAGGCCTGTCACACTGCCGTCACTGCTGCTACTGCCTTGTCCCTGGAGAAAAAAACTCGCTACCCACCATCACACCAAATCATAGTCCCCCTCCTTGGGGGTGTTACGGTCTTGGGTCTCGTCCCATTACCACGCCTGTTAAAGTGGATTTAAAGGGTGCAAGGGTGAAGTCTCCCTTCACCCTCTCACCTGCTGAATCTGGCGGGAACACTCATTGGCTAAGGGTGAACGAGAGGGGAAGAAATCAGCCAGGAAAGCTAAAAGGGGGGGGGTGAACAAGACGGGTGTGCGCAATGGCTAATTTAATCGGGGTGCACAGCTGCGCAAGCAGGGGTATCGTGGAATTTCTGTCTGCTGGTAAAATTGACCGTGCATGAATAGCTCCATTTTCCACACTGGGACAGGCCATTTTCCATATGTCCCATGAACTGCTGGAGCCGCTGGCCATCTTTTTTTACCACCTCACACCACCAGCATAAACGAAGTGTGTAGAACTAAAGAGCTCCGCTTAGCTGAAGTTACTCTTTCGCTCATCACTCTTTCTGTGGAAGAGCTCCTGCTGCTGTTGCTGCTGCTGCTAGGAAAAAACTATGACCTACTGACAAACGTGTTAAATTCAAAAGCCTGCAAGAAACAAACAAAACACGACATGAAGCAACAGCAATTCGAAGTATGAAGAGGTCATGACATGCTGAACCCACGTGAACTGGAGGATGGACTTCTCTCAGTGGGGAAAGAACAGCTTTTAAAGTGACATTTACACTCAATCCTCTGCTCACATCTTTTCTCTCTCTCTTTTTTTCCAACTGGCAGAGACTCACTCAAGCCATTTGGAAGGATTAGAACAGAGATGAGGAGAGTGGAACTGAGGAAAAAAGAAAGAAAAGGAAAACTCTTTGATTCTTAGTGATTACATGATGTTTGAGAAATGGTTCCTGGAGCCTTCAGAGTGGATTAACCCATTGTCCTTGATGGCCATTGCCCAATGTCCATCACTGCCCAGTGTACATCAATCTATCTATCTATCTATCTATCTATCTATCTATCTATCTATCTATCTATCTATCTATCTATCTATCTCTATGTGTGTGTGTGTGTGTGTGTGTGCGCGCGTATATATATAGATGGTTTCATGTCTTCAAGGAAGAGGAACTAGTCCACAGGACTCTAGTAACCTGGAAGCCTAGCATGGTGAATTAAAAAGGACAGGTGGAGGAAGAGAGAGGGAGCCTGATAGCCTGGGGCTGGCGAAGGATGCGGTAAACGGAGCAAATGAAAGACTCTGGCCAGTTTACTAAATGGATTTTGTTGCTTTACAAAAAGCACTTTGTAAAATGATACTGAGGTGAAAGAGGAATAAGCATCAGAATATCCAAGACAACACACCAAGGACACACCATACTACCCCTCTGCCCCCCATTTTAGCTACCCTCACTAGCCAAGGCTCCAAGGTCGCACTAGTCCAAGCCAGACTTTCCTCTGGATCCGTTTCCTCTCTCCAGGGGATGCTGGACATGTGATTCAGTGCTTCACGTTAAGAGCAATTCACCTGCCTCCAATATCTCAGTGGTATCCTATCCTCCAGGGAAGGAGGGGGAGGCAGTCAGAGTGTGAGGGGGAAAAAAAAGTTTCCACATATGGTTAAGTCAAGCTGCTTGGAGGATACTGAGCGTCTGCTGCAGGGAGAGCAGCTCCTAAAAGGCCCAGCTGGTACTTGGAAAAAGGCCTTCTGCATTACTACACCTCAGCGCCTGCCTCACCTCCCGTTTGGAGCTGCTATTGGCCGACTCTTGCCAGCCATTTTAGATTCCTACCCCCTCCCTCTTCGGACCCCCATTTTGCCATCCCTTCCCCTTTCCCTGTACTTCCACAGGTTCTGGATCCAATTGAACATTTGGTCTTCCACTGCTGCTTAATCAAATTCCTCCATCTGGCCCCCCTATCCCTGCGGAACAGGGGAAGGTGCAGCCGGATCCCTGGTCCAAGTGCATATTGGGAAGGAGGGAGGGAAAGAGGAGAGGGCCAGTGACTGCCTACCTAACTCACCCATGCTGGTCAACAAGATCAGGTGGTGAGCCAAGCACTCTGCTTTGCTAAAACCTTTCTTGCACCAGTCATAATTAATGTAGCGTAGTGTAATTATTTAGTAATTAATGAACGGATGCATTAGTGTCTCACTGGTGCACCAGACAGCATTTGCCACAGGTATGGATGAGGAAAGAAAAATGTCCTGGGTGCTATAAGTCTCATCTGTTACTCTTGAGTTAAGAAATTGAGAGAAAAAGCATGTCACCCTCAATTGAAACGTCTGAGCTCCTTGATCAGAACACCTGTGAAAGCCCAGGATTTGCTTCCTGCCTGCAACATCAATCATCAATCTTTTCTCAGCAAAAAGCACAGCGTGATGACTAAGCCTATTCACATATCACCACTGTAGCACACGGCATCAGACATTTTGTTGTTGTAAAACAGCTATCCTCTCCATTGCCAGGTGGCAAAACATGTGTCAAATAATTAAAATGGTTTTACAGAACAGGACAACAAATGCAATGCAATTTGTTTCTTATCTTTCATTGGCCCATAGCAGAAGCACATGTGAGAGAGTAATTAATCAAACCACTGGAATATGTGAGCAGCAATTTCCACTTAATGGCACTTACAGGTATTGGGTCCCTGAAGTTGGCCATTTCGGCTCTGAAATGAGGATTCATTTTCCTCTTTATGGTTCTGACAATAAAATTGAGCAAGCACGTTAAACAATATCCATTTCGCTGGATTCTGATAATGGCCAGACGATGTGACTGGGCTCGATGCACACTGTACATCATACCACAACAAAGGCAAAGACACACAGGAACACAGACAGATTCATATTTATGGAGCAACACTAAGGAAATGTTTTATCTGTTTCTGATTTTTTTTTTTAACATTCGTCTAATGAGTCATGTTGTAGGTGAGGTTTCTGTAAGATGGTTAACATTTTTGGAAAGCTTCTTCAGTGTCCAGTTGACAAATTGTTTTGGTATAAGAGGTACAAAACCCATCGGGATGTGCCGTTATAGGAAAATAATCACCTTCGGGGTGGTAAACATTGGCATCAATCAACCCCATCATGTTTTATTCCTTACAGGATTTGCCTGATGCTAATTCTATGTTCGAGTAGAACCTGAGCACAACTAATGAGTCTGTGTCTGCACCTTAGTCTATAGGGTAACTGCACCATCTTTCATGGCTTTCAGCTAAATTCGCCTTGGGAAGTTGGATCACATCACCCTCTACTTATCGATATCCTGCAGCAGTATCACGCTAGGTCCAGGTGGAGCTAGCTGGATGCTGACCTGTGCCAATATCTCTGCTACACTCACTGCTATTCTGAACAAAATACAGTTCAAGCTTGTCTCACTTCCGTGATTTGTACAAGTTTTCCGAATACAACTTAACCCTTAACACTAACTGTTATTTTGAATTTGAATTTTGAAGTGACTTGTGGCCAAGTATAGTGACCCATACTCGGAATTTGTGCTCTGCATTTAACCCATCCAAGTGCGCACACACAGTAGTGAACACACACCCGGA
>CM074948.1:4916284-4930231 GCA_037577455.1 Pangasius macronema | reverse complement strand
AGACTCGAACCCACCACCTTCAGGTTCACCTTCAGGTTACAAGTCCGACTCTCAGACCATTAGGCCACGACTGCCACTGTTATCTGGACCATGAACATTCTTGGTAAAAAAAAATAAATATATAAATAAATTGGATCGTCTTAGTCGGAATAAATACAAGAAAGCACAAATGAGAAGTTATAATGAGAAGCGGTCTTAGTGGCTCAACTTTTCTCATTAGTGTACAGGAAGCCAGGCCCATGATGAGCCTCACCGGCCCAAATTCAAAACACATCAACAGATCCAAGATCAGCGGAGGCCCATTTCCCCATTGCTGCTCTAACCACAGAGCTCCCAGTTGTCCAGACAGAGACATAGAGCAGTTCACTCTCTGCTTTTAGTGGCACTGCGGCCTAGCCTTAATGGCACCCATGTCCTCTTAAAGCTTTATTCTCCCCCTCCCATTCTCCTTCTAAAGAGCCCCTAAGAAGCTTCTGGTTTCAGTAATTCTGCCAGGATCCAGACAGCAAAACGAGAGACAATCAATTGCTCCCTCTCTCTCTCTCTCTCTCTCTCTCTCTCTCTCTGAACTTATAATCTAACTCTTATATAACTACTTAGCTAATGTGCTCCGTATCCATATTCATATCCATAAATGCAACCAGATTTTCAATAAGTAGTATTACTGTTTGGTCTAAGAAATGCCCTTTGATGAAAGGAATGCCAAAAAAGAGAAAATTTCCCCCGCACTCGAGAACAAGTCGCCTCTGAATAATTGAAGGAAGATGCTTTTGTTATCATTTCTTTTGCCCGTGTCCGTATCATGTGCTCCAGTGACTTCAGAGAGAGGTGAAGATGGGAGGAGATGCAGGCGGTAGGAGAAATAAATAGCAAGCAGGATTCACACAGGGTCCAAACAAACACACACACACACATGCACACACACATGCGCACCACTCACACATGCTGTGTGTAAGTGTGTGAGTGTGTGCACGAGTCCCAAGGCAACAAAGATGCATCTCTTCTGCATTTGGCCCCCTTATGGGCTCCAATCTTTCCCTCTGTGTCGCCAAGCCAACCCTTTTATTCTCCCCAGCACTCCTTCCTCCTCTCTCCCTCTCTCCCTCTCTCTCTCTCTCTCTCTCTCTCTCTCTCTCTCTCTCTGGGGTTTAAATACTTCACTCTCTGATGGCTGGATTTCTTAGTCACATCTTCTGCTTCATAAGAAAATCAAATTGCTTTTTTTAAAATATTTCTGTACCTCTATTCTTGCTTTAGAGCTCATTTTTACTTCGCAGTCCAAATCCGTACAACCAGCTGGCAAAAAACGTGGCTCAAATTTTGACATACATCAAGTGTGCATCGTTTGTGGAATCAAAAAACAACAGCACCTAGAAAAAAATATACAAAATGGTATGAAGAAGCAGGGCTGGGACTGATTTCTTTCTAGCTCAGACTGTAGATTAATGCTATTGTTGATAGTTGGGTCAAATTATTACACTTGGTTAAATGTCCTCTAGGTTCTGTGTGCATTGTAGCCAGTTTATTTAAACCTGCTTCACCAACAGAGCCATAACATGCCATCAGCAATGACTGAGAAGGTGCACATGAAATAAGGAGTAAAAATAAATATGCACAAGATCTCAATCACTGATTTGACATAACAGATCTGAATAACAGATATCACAATTTCCTATGTCTATGAAGAGACCCTGTTATAATGGTTTCATACCAGTAACGCCAACTTACTGATAGGTAGAATTATTTTAGCTTCCCATTCAAATTGTGAGAAGTCGTCACTGCATGTATCCACAGATCTCAGATACAGGACTGAATTTATTAAAGTGAATGCTTTTTCACTGTTTTTTTTTTTTTTTACCACACAATCTCTGCCTCCACTAATCACTAATCCATTTTTTTCCCTAGCATGGCAAACCTGCTTAATGCTTTCTTAAAGAGAAAGGAGACTCGTGATGAATTTGTCATCATGTTGTATCAAAAACTCATTTGGCTGAGGAGCAGATTTCGGTAAGAAGGAGACAAAATAAAAGGTCAAATTCAATTGCCTTTGCTGCTGGCCAAGCTGTACCCAATGACGCGCAATAATCTAATACATGATGCTATCACAATATCAGCGAATCCTACGGCAACTGCAAATAATGACACAATATTCTGTCTCTCCGAGGACTCGGAGCACTCCTTCCTCTAAATGAGTTCGGTTGTTTGTCTTTGTGCCTTGTGACTGCTCCCACTAAAGATGTGCTGCTCCAAAAATAAAGCAGCCAGGGACAGGAAGGATCATTGAATCATACAAGCATGGATCTCATGACCACCAGGAAAAAAAATAAAATAAAAAAAAGCGCTCACACGTCGCTCGCTCACAAATAACAGCTACGCTGAAAATAGCAAAGCGGCTGATTTAAATAACCCTTACCACATATTTGACTTTAATATCTCTTGACACAGACCTGAGGAAACGGTGAAATAGGTGAGAGAAATGTGTGTGTGTGGGGAGGAAATGACATTCTGAGGATCTAGAGATGATTGTGTCTCTATGGGTGCGATGCTATGGACTGCAAAAGAAAGCGAAAAGTTAGAAGTTAAGACAGAAAAAGAGGGAAAGAAAGGAGATGGAGAAAATCCCTCCCTCCACCCCTCTCTCTCTCTCTCCCTCTCTCTCTCTCTCTTTCTCTCTCTCTTTCCCCCTCCTTCCTCCATTCCTCTGCTCCCCCAGGAGACTTCCCTTGATGCCAAGCATTCATCATCTAGCCTCTAATATCAGTTATTCAGTGGCTCCTCTGCTTACAGCAGAATTAATTTGGGCTTTAATTACTCTCATCGGTGGAATGCTGATGAGGGAGGGAGAGGAAGCAGCCTGGGACGCCGCTCATTCCACCGCCTTCATTCAGGACTCAATTCCAGCAGGACCCAGACGCTGGCAAACAACCGGCAGGCCAGCCAGGAGCGCCACACCGGGACCCACTGCCGCAGAGACGGGGGGATGGGGGAGAGAGAGAGAGAGAGAGACGTGCAGGGAGAGAGATGGAAATAGATGGAGAGAGAGAGAGGGAGAGAGAGAGAGGGAAGGATGGAGAGTGAGGCAGCGAGACGGAAATGGAGGAAAAGCTGAAAAAAGGGTGCAGAGTGATGCACAGCATGATGAAGAAAGATGAAGAAAGACACAGCCATGAAATGGAGAGAGAGAGAAAGTAGAGGGAGACAGAGAGAAAAAGGCAGAGACCCAAACAGAGCTAAATGTCTATGAAATCTCTTTTTAAAAAAATCTGTTAGTTTTAAAACAGAATGTCTACAAATATCAATTATTTTTAATTTATTAAAAAGTCTGTAAATGTTTTAACACAAAGTATCTACACAATTATTATTTTTTTTACTTACTACACAGTTTTAATACAAAATGTTTTTGTTTTTAGGTATTGAAAAATGTTTAAAAATAAAAATGTAAAAAAAAAAACGATTTATATTTATTCTATATTCTATACAAGTCTTACAAAAATCAGTTTTTATTAAAAACTACTTTAAACAATTTTAACTCAAAATGACTAAAAAAAATCTAATCTTCTTTCATTTAAAAACTGCACAAAGTTACTGTACAAACTTCAAACCAAATGTGTAAAGTCTATTTTTTATTTATTTAAAAAAACTAAAGTTTTTTATGCAAAATGTCTAGAAAAGTGTACTTTTATTTATTTAAAAAAATGTAAAAAAAAAAAAAAAAAATGTAACGAAAAACACCTACAGAAATCAATTGTTTTTAAATTGAAAAAAAGCAAAATAAAAAAAAAATCTGACAAAAAAAAATCTAAAAAAAATCTATTATTTTTATAGATTAAAAAAATTATGTAAAAGTTTCAGCACAAAATGTCTACAAAGGTCTATTTTAAATTTGTTTTTATAACAATCTGTAAAAGTACCACGAAATTTCCATAAATGCTTCAAGTCATAATACACTTATTTTTGTCTTATTTCTTAATTAAAAAATAAGACAAAAAATAAGTGTATTTTGACATTTCATCAGAATATAGATATTATATCATGATAACACCCAGTGCTGTTATGCACACGTGTAGCGTGAGCGTTGGAGGAGATAACGGTTATAGTGTACACGTGACTCGCTTGCGCGCTTTAAGAATGAGCAGACCGGGAGGAAAAAGCAGCACTCTGCCTTTTCTAAACCCTCTGCCACGCTTATGGAATGCAGCATATTGGCTAAGGATTGTGATTGATTGGCCGAGTCTGCCATAGCGATTCGTTTGATTAAATGGAACCACGGGACTCCTGTCCAAGTCTTAATGAAGCAGCCATCGAAAAGCTGGCGGAAAAAAAGTCAGGAGAGGAGCCAGGAAGCCTACTGCTCAAGTCGGAATGGGAAATGAGTTGCGAGCGCCTCTCGACTGCAGGACGGCATCGCGCAGGACGCTGAAGTGCGGCCACGATCAGCCGGCTTCGCTGTCCAAGCACACGAGCTGCAGTGGAATGCGCTGTAATTGGCAAAAAGCGAGAGGTCATTATTAAGAGTGATTTAAAGTGGCTGCAAAAGCACTTGTGCACAGTGAAAGTGCTAAATGGCCCAGGACTAGACGTTACAGTCTGAATACACTCTGTTTTACTCACAGGAGTGAGTTACTTCTCATAATATACAATACTTCAATTTGAACCCCCCCCCTCCCCCACCCCCCCTTCATTATAGCACCCTGTCTGTCAATCACAATGACATTTATATTTACTGTATCTTCATTCGTTTGGTAAATACTTTCATCCAAAGGAACTTATGCGACGTGTAAATTAATCCAAGCATACAACAGTTCAGAATGTGACAGCGATCATAGCAGTAAAGTTTTCCACATATGAAGAAACATGTGACATAATCGCAGAAAAACTGAGCAAGAATACAATCAGGAACTCAACTGTGCTCCGATCACAAAGCAGACTGTCCAAATATGAATTTTGCCCTCTTAGAAGTAAAAGAAATCAGTGATAGGCTGGTGTGACACGGCCCGATGTGAAGCAGAGTTCCTTTAACAACCCTAAACTTGTCATTTTCCAATAAGAACACATCCCGAAGTGTTTTATTCCTCTTATACCACAACTGTTCATTTAAAAGAATGATATGTTGTACGCTTTATCTGCTCATACAGTAGTTATGTTTAATGTCCGTGAAAACTGCTACTGAGAAAGTAAGTGCCGAGAGCCTCCGCCCTGAAGACTTTCCAACACGGGACAGCGTTACCTCTGACTCTTATAAAGCGCTGACACTGGAGACTCCTTCCATAAATGCGATATAAACGTCTCCTCACAGAAAACATCATCATATCAATGATTACAGACATTTTTTTTTTTAAATGCATGGAGCGTCCGCTATATAAGTCTCTGTGTTAGTATTGAAAATAGAGTGTATTAGGAGTAATGAAGTGACTTGTGGCCAAGTATAGTGACCCATACTCGGAATTTGTGCTCTGCATTTAACCCATCCAAGTGCACACACAGTAGTGAACACACACACACCATGAACACACACCCGGAGCAGTGGGCAGCCATTTTAGCTGCGGCGCCCGNGCTGGTCATTCACTCCCCCACCTACAATCCCTGCCGGACCCGAGACTCAAACCCACGACCTTCAGGTTCACCTTCAGAACCTGAAGTCCGACTCTCTAACCATCAGGACAAGTATTAGAGTGCATTCATATAAACCTGTGAATGGGAACTACTGTCAGTGTTGCTGTTATAGAAAACTAATCAACACCTTCTGACCAATCAGAACTGAGACTTCATGTGGTGTCACACCTCCATCCATGCAGAAGTAGACAGCAGACGGAAATTACAACAAAGAGATCTGCAAACATAACAAATGTCTCCAATTATCCAAATTTCACATCTATTTTTAAATATCTGTTCTCACAAAGGTATAAATAGCTCTATCGCTCTAAACGGGAAGAAGCAAGTCCTAACTCCTGATTCACTTGCGTGTGAACCCCACTGTCTAATTCAGCGTCAGCACAGCTGCATCGCTTCAATTTGTCCGCTTTAAAGGCTTGCGAGTGGGGAAAAGGTTCTACTTCGGAGTCCCAACAATCGTGCTAATGGTAACATGAGTATTGACTGTGTAATTATGTGGAGCACCATCTCTACTGGGATAGCAGGCGGATATCAGAATAACACCGCCATAATTAATGTATGCCAATACTGTATGAGAGAGGAGGGATTGGGGTGAAAAAATAAACCTGGGTTGGAATTAATAATCACAAGTACTCGCATTCGTTCCGTCACATGGACACACATAAGCAATTAGAAGCATGAAATCTCTGAGTGGAAACTAGATTAAGTTGCTCAAGAGGTAAGGGAGAACACATGGGTAGATAAGTACTGTTGGCTGAACACACGATCACGGTAATCACTCTAACACCTAACAACACGTACATATTGATGGATGGGGTAGGAGAGGTTTAATAAAACGGTGCAGCCAGCAATCGTACACCTACAAAGGTGATGCGTTATATTACATCTGGAGTTTTTGCCTGAAGTGTGAGCAGTGTTGCTATCTACAAAAATGCACATGCATTTATTTTTTTTTTTTTAAAATAAACAGTAAATTCATGATGGAGAAGCAAACAAGGTCAAAAGCCATTTCGCCCACAGCTCTCTCTCTCTCTCTCTCTCTCTCTCTCTCTCTCTCTATCTATCTATCTATCTCTCACACACTCACACAGATTGTGAAGGAGCTGTTAGTTGCTATGAGGAGGTCATGGGAGAAGACGTGATCCACGGGTGGGGGTGTATGGCCCTTGTGCAGGTGGAGAGGCGCTCGTACGCAGCCGCTTTGGCTTCGGCTCACACGAGCCTCTGACAGTAATGAGCTTCTGGGTCACCACTGCTTTGCACATTAATATTTCTTAATGATAATAATCATTACGCCAGATGCATCTTTTCTCAAAAAGCGCTTGTGTGTGTGTGTTTGTGTGTGTTTGTGTGTGTTTGTGTGTGTTTGTGTGTGGTGTGTGTGTGTGGGTTCAATTTTTTTTTGGGGTGGGGGGAGGGGTTAATAATGTTGGCAAAAAAAAAAAAAAGTGCCAGGGAGGTGGTGTCATTAAGACAAAAACAGCAGATAGTGTGTGTGTGCGTGTGTGTGTGTGTGTGTGTGTGTGTGTGTGTGTGAGACAATAGCTATCATCATTAATGGGATCAAACAGCAATTAACACCTCTTAGTTGTTAAAAAATGAAAATGCTGAGCATGCATTTGGCCTTTAGCCTCGAATGTGTTAGTAACATTTCAATGATTTCCCTCATGCAGATGCTATTTGTTTCTTTGACAATTACACGCAATCACAAATCTGAAGCCGTCCCTGTGCGATTTGTGTTCGAGAAACACTTTAAAGCCAAGAGTGTCTTCCAGCTACTGTATACCGCTGCATTTAGACTGGAATCTCGAAAACGTCCTGAATTTGTGGCTGAGATTTATATTTACACACACTCCAATCCCAGTGTTACTCATAAATGTTTGCATTAAAACCAATCTCAATTATGATGCCGTTTCATCCCTTTTACTAGGCAAACCAGCCCCCCATCCCAGCGAAGACGGATCCACTCGCGTTCAACCCTCGCCTCATTTAATACAACTGTCAGAGCTGGCATATCACAGTCCATTATCTGTCCTGTCCACATTCATTATTGAAGCTAATGATCTGTTGTCCTCCATGCACCTCATTGAAGGGGGACTACATTAGAAGTTGCTCAGTAAGTTAATTAGTAATTATAAACCTTAAGGATTAATCAGAGCGAGAGCGGCTTAAGGTTTTCGTCTCCGATCCAGAGATTTTGGGGGAAGGGAGCCGTGCGACAAATGGAAAGACAATAGAGACAAAGAAGGAGAATAGAGTTTGCAGACCATTTTTGGTAAAATCATGTAGACCATGAAATGTAAATGTTCTAATTGTTGTGCTCCAGCCAGTGACGTTGCCAACAAAAAAAAAAAAAAGAAGGCGTGTCTCCTCCACCCTGAATGTGACTCGAGCGAATCTGAAGAGATAAAATTTGCTCACAAGCATCACTGTTCATCCAGCACCCTCGTGCATTACTACAATCTTCATTCTCGAGTCAATTCAAGAAACTAATATTGATAGAAACGCATGCTGACATGAACGCGAGGCATCCATGACTGATGCAACCGCACACCCATAAGGACAAACTTCCTCATCTGTCTGCACTGGAATTAATAACGTGATGCAAACTCTGCTTCTGCCTTACAGCCAGACCCAGCGCTAAAATCAGCGAGACTTCTGCGCTGCTGAATTCGCGATTCTGATTGGTCAGAAGGTGTCGATTCGTTTTCTATAACAGGAGTAGTTTCAGTAGTTCTGGCTGCACTTTACATTAACACTCGTTATATGTTATCACTTGTAGACTAACAGCTCATGCGCAGTTGTTCGTAGGGTGAAGTTTTCTCTGAGGAGATGTTTAGTTAACATTTTTGGAAGGAGTCTCCAGTGTCAGCTCTTCTTAGTACTCTGATGTAAAGCTGTAACTGTAAGTTTTCTGAAACGTTCTGAGTTCTTCGCGCTTTGTGGTTTCTCTGTCACATCACAAGCTGCATTGTTTTTGTCTCATTACCTTCAAGAGAGAGCAGAAAGAGGCGACTGTTTTTAGAAAACGCTCAGAAAAGAAAGCGCTGTGAGAAAATGATCCGACTGATAACAGGAACTAACTTATCTCATGGCTCATACAAAACATTACACGCAACTATAAACTGATAAAACCATACTGCATGCCATTCTTTAACACACTTACAACAATGTTGGCAAATTGCTCGGGTAGAAGAGGAAATAAACACTTCAGGAAGTGCTATTATTAGAAAATAATCCATTACAGAGTGGTACCAGTAACTTCGCTTCCACCCCATTGATTATTATTTTCCTATAACAGCACACCTCAGGTCTTTTATTCCTTACATAATCTAGATGATGTTTCTGGAAAACATTCCACCTACTAATGCTGTTTATTCCCCTGCTACTGAAACCAAGTTTACAGCCTGTTCTGTTTAAATCAGATGTATTACAGCATGGAAACACTAAACCGGGCATTTTTAGGGATCTGAATGAGGCTCCATCGCTGTGTCATTGATTATTTTCCTATTACTGCAGGCCATCGTGCTTTTTTCCTTCACGATATAAAGCTTAGTCCTCCATTTTAGGAGATGAACACACTGTGATGAACTGATTGATAACTTTAACTATGAACTATGGATCTTTCATTGACACTTACATATAAGGAAGACGAAATGACACTTTAATACTCAAACCTGTACGTCAACAGCATAAAATGGAAAGTGTGAGTGAGCTTCAGAATTTGCAGTTCATGATTTATTAGAATGGAGTTAAAAATCTGATGAGGACAGAGTCAAAAGTTGTGGTTATTAACCGAGTATAGGCAACATAGTGAGCAAAAAGTAAGAAATGATATCACTATCCTTATTACTGGCAGCATAATAGCCATTAGCCAAATATAATTGGTTGACATTAAATTGCTAATGTTGGCAAAAAAAAAAAAGCCTTCTACAGAAAGTAATACAGAAACAGTTATGTTTGCCAGTTAATAAGTTTGCCAGGTGACATGAGGTCATATGTGGGAATTTTACCACAGTTTTAAGGATTTGCCATTACCAAGAGTGAAAAAAAGAGAATGCTAAAACTACTTAAAAATGTCCTTTCATTCATTCCACGTCAATTATCGCCCTGATGCTGAATGTCAACTAATTTCCGAAGTACACGAAAGAAGACCTTTTGCTTACACATACATACGACAAACTTTGACATAATTATCGAATCACCCAACCTCGCTATTATTTGCATCCTGTCAAGGTCTAACTCTACTAGATAACCCTTTGCATTATGGCTATCAGGTAGATCAGGAGGATATAAATAAATAGTGGTGCACTGGCTGGGGACTGGGGGAGACTTGGCGGCTGGCCGTTGGCCCGAAGCACCTGAAACCTATTAGAGAGCTTTGGAACATTCTACAGGGTTCTACCGCTGCGGCCAGAGGGCATCGTAAAGGTCTTCGCAAGAGAGAGCTGCGCTAATCAGCAGCCCGTTCTCCAGCTGACCCCGGGGGGCCTGGGCAAGGTGAAAAACAGAAGAAGTTGGTCACATTAAAGGCAAAAATCTCTCGATGAAAATGTCTCACTGTTGACGTAAAAAAAAAAAAAAAACACCTGGCTTTGGGAAGATGAGGACTCTGGCCTTTAGCAACCCTTATTATAACTGTTTAGTCATATCTAGAGTATTTAATTGACCTGGAGTCATGCATGACATTATAAAAGATAACACAAAGGACTTCAGAAATCTTCTCAAGCACTGAAAAGTTTATACTTTTCTCTTTAACAAGCCTGATTCGACTTATTCACTTTTAGTGGTTTATTGCATTTACTAAATTGCTTTAACTTGCTAAGACAGAACTTGTTTAAAACCATAATACGTACATAAGTATACTATGGGTTCAATATATCTATATCTATATCGGGTTATGCTGTTATAGGAAAATAATCAGTGATGGGGTGGCGTAATGAGGCGGAGTTACCGTTGATGGTTGATAATTTCCCATAACAGCACATCCCGTGGTGATTTACTCCTTTCATACCATGTCAATTTGCCATCACTAAGACTTCTAAATGTATTAAAGAATAACACATTGTACATAGTTACATTTAATGTTTTAAAACATCAGTGACTTGTGTTACCGTGTGATCACAAGCCACCCTGTCCTTCAAAGTCACTGTCACGTCTACTGACATGCAGTCTAGCTTCTAAAGCATCATAGCCGAGTGTGTGCTTTGTGCATATGGCCGTATTTGCTCAACCATATTTGTATTGGATGTGTTGTGTCTGTGTTTGTGTCATGTGTGCTGCATGTGTGCATCTGTGTTTGTGAATTACCGTGTGATTGTGTGCCAGAGTGTTTGTGTGTGTATGTGACGTTTGTGAGTGACTGAGTGAGTGAGTATGTGTGTGTGTGTGTGTGTGTGTGTGTGTGTGTGTGTGTGTGTGTGTGTTAGTGTGTGTATGTGTGTGCTCTGCGGGTATGGCAGGCAGGAGTGGACAGATGGCTGGCCCTCTCCTCTCTCAGCTGCAGGAGTGGAGGGTGCAGTAACTGCGCCTCTTCTGCGCTGTTGACCTTGCCATGGCCATCCATGTGCCTGGCATTCAGCCGCACCACCCAAACCACTCTCTCCTTATTATTAAACCACACACACACACACACACACGCACGTTAAAGCATGCATGTATACCATAAACACACTGACATGTAAAGCAAATATGTGTGAAAACACATGCATATATAGATACATATACTGTATAATGTATATAATATAATGTAATTTAATAATATAATATAGTACTTTATGTCTGTTAACAGCTAAAATGCATAACTAATTCAATTAGTAGCATATTACACACCATACCACGAAACAAAACATCATCAGTAAAACAACTCTGGAAATCTAAACTCACAAAAGTACTTTAAGATCGATTTTGTGGAAGAGACTTTGAGAAGTGTTACTCTACATTACCCCATAAATCAGTCAGAGACAGAATACTGGCTGTCGGATCTGCCCTTTGAAAGCCAACTGACTGAAGCCAAGCGATCTAAGTGTGAATGATGTCTCGGCCTTGACCTTTTCTCTTTCTTTGTACATATGGGAACAGGAGACAGAGGAAAAAAACTGATAACTGCCAAACCCATCAAAGACGCCACATAGGGAGCGAGATTCCATTCAAAGTTAAGGGGATTTTGGGACAAGGCCAGTTTTCCATGTCCAACTTCCTCTCTAACCTTGGTCTTGGGCGGCTTTCCATTCCAACATGTTGGTATGACCACTCGATGCCTTCCTCCACGTGCGGACATTTGGAAGGCTGAACGTTATGAGCCAGTACTTAATCCTAAACATTCAGCTTCAGAACAAGGGGTGGCATTAAGACTGCTAATGTAATGCGGCCCCTTCATCGCTCACCATCAATAAAACATGCGCAGGAACTCAGGGTGAAAGCACAGAGGGGTCTTTCTCCTCTGGCGGCTTGAGGAAGGAGTGACTAAAGTCACAGAGGTGATGAAAGGTGCCTATCAAAATCTGAGTGAAGACTTGTTTTAAAGGGATTTAAGTAGATCATCAAATGGAAAAGCTCTGTAGAAGGGAATAATAGACTAAATGGACTTAAATATAATAGAAAATAAATAAATAAATCTAAAAAAATATTATTTAAAAAATCACAATATCATTAAAAATTAAAACGAGATAAGAAATGAACTATAAAATACAAAAATAATAATAAAAAACTTGAACATTGTCCATTTGTAACAGGAAGCAGCCAAACTATGAACAATCTACATCACTAATAAAATAACTTCAATTCAAGCAGACAGACAGACAGACGGACGGAGAGACCGAGGTAAATGTGAGGAGCGTCTAGTAGTGCACATTGATTTTCAGGGGGAAAAAAATGAGGAAATCGACCGAGTGACGCTGAGCATGCTGAGCAGGTCATGTGTAGCATAGATTGAGCAGCCACCCCATTTTTATTAATTGGTGATTAATAATGCCTCTCCATTCATTAGTGCAGTCACCTCTGTGCAGTGAAGTGTGGCTGTGTTAATAAGCAATTACACACACCTTCCTGATCAATGACTTATATCTCTCTGGCTCTCTCTGTCTATCTCTCTCTCTCTCTCTTTCTCATACTCATACTCACTTTACTGTCAGTGCATTGGTGCACACTAAAGAGGAATGATAGTGCTAACATTGAGAATTATAGTCTACTTTAGTCTTTGAATTTATTGTGACCGACCTGCATTTTCTAGCTTTGGGTATTAGAATCAACAATTAAAATTAGAGTAAAATCAGTAGAGGATCTATTTGACATTGTATGAATTGATATAAACCCAAAGATCCAAAAGAAAATCTCTCCAACCCCGATATGTATGATAATATCGCAGTCCATGCAATCCCCCTGGCACCATCTTGATGGGGTGTATTTGTTATATAGTCAGTTAACATTTAGCAAACACGTCATCGCTCAAACTATTCCCATGAGATCCTCAGACAACAGTGTCATGGTTAATTTGTGTTCTCAATTCTAGGCAGCAAATTACGTCTGCTTTTCTCTTTTTTTTTTTTCTCTCCAAGACAAAGCAAGCATGTAATGCAGACGTACACAGCAGAGGAGGAACGGGGATGGGTGTCAGGCTGGAAATCGAAACGAATTTGATTTAAAACAGAAGGCAGGAACGAGGAAGCAGGATGGAATCTCTTGTCTCTCCTGTTCTCATCTCTCTGCTTCTCATCTCCTCACGCTTGGTAGCAGCCCACGGTTCTGCCTCACACAGAGAGGCCAGCTGTACAGTAAATGTGCGCCCTATTCTGCCCCCTAGCCCCCTCCACCCGCGCCACCTTCCCACCTCCTGCCCATCGATCCAGGCCTCTCTCTCTCTTTCCCTCTTTCCGTGTTGTGGACAGAAGCCTGGGCATGCACTCAGCTTTCACCCCCTCCCACCTTGAAAAAAAATATAAAGAAAACACACCAAAAGGTGACCCTCTAAATCAGCTTTTCTAGAACATTCGGTCTGCGTGTATGTAAAGTTCCTGACTGTCCTTCAAAACGTTAAGCACCAGCTTGGCACAAGTTATTTGGAAATGGAGGAAAAAAGCCAGTGGAGAAAAAAGGAAACAAACAACAAAATTCTAGCCGAAAGCAGCGATCTGTGGGGTCAGAGCTCCCTTCACAAATAGCACCCCTAGTGACTAGTTCTTGCCATGTTACATAAAACAGTAAAGAGCCAGTATATAACAGTATATATATATACACTCCTGTACACACTCTTATATGTAATGTCAAAATAAGAAAAAGGAGCAAGAGACAAAAAAACAGAGATTGGCAATTTATTGAAAACTGCATTTAAACTCA
>CM074948.1:4884174-4907092 GCA_037577455.1 Pangasius macronema | reverse complement strand
AGTCTGCATGCCTAGGTGCTTGATTTTATACACCTGTGGCCATGGAAGTGATTGGAACACCTGAATTCAATGATTTGAAAGGGTGTCCCAAAACTTTTGGCAATATAGTGTATGTCTTTAGTATGCTTTATGCTTTGCTCATTAAAAGGCATACACCAAACACAGGTATGCACATAATTAGAGAGAGAGAGAGGTAGGGGAGTCAATTACAATGACAAAAAGATTTCCATAAAAGTAAAAGGGAGAAATTAACCTTGTATGTGGCCACCTAATGGCAATACCCACTGAGACAGAAAAAGCCATTTCTGACATTTAAATCCAGCAGCTGTCTGTGGGGTGTGTGTTTGTTTAGAGGGACACCACACATTAGATAAATTAATACTTAACAATAGCTTTAATTGTTATACAAAATCACCACAAGGACCATCAACCTTCATACTCATTTATACTACCATTTACCAAGAATACCATGAACAGAAAGACATGCCAGCCAAATGTGTTAGGAGTAAAAAAAATGAATCTGTTGGTGATCTGGCAGATCCCATGACTACTCATGACATCAGACAAAGAGGTCTGGCCTACATTGGTGCCCAAGTTACTGTTATTTTATTTAAGATAATAGTCCATAAGTATTACCAATAATTTATTTTTTAATTTTAATTGATTATGTTAACACCCACCACACTTTGTTTGAAAGGTCAGTGTTTTTTATGCTTATCTACAAGTGTAATCCTTGTGACTAGAAAAAAGAGCCAAGGATCTGGGAAAACAGAAAAACAAAGGGAAACAGACAAGATTTATGAGACATCT
Organism: Pangasius macronema; assembly: GCA_037577455.1. Classification (NCBI taxonomy): domain Eukaryota; kingdom Metazoa; phylum Chordata; class Actinopteri; order Siluriformes; family Pangasiidae; genus Pangasius; species Pangasius macronema. The sequence continues at coordinate 4,906,282 of CM074948.1, read as the reverse complement.
GCAGGAAAGCATAAAACACCTCTTTGGATGTAGCCTGCTCTCCATCCTTGGACTGGCTTCTCCAGCCACTTCGATTGTTTTTCTTTTGAACACAGCCCTCTGCCTTCTGTCAGGATAACATGCCCTTGTTGATCGCTTAACCCACTGTACCCAATCTTCAGGAAACAGATGAGGTCACATGTTGACCTCCTGTTCCTCAAACTGCTGAAAGAGGCACATTGATGGTCTAGCCTTGCAGTGTCCTCTTGCTGGAAATCTCCCACCCTGGGCAACATGCCAACTTAAAAAAACAAGCAAAAAAAAAAAAATCTACTATATCTACTGTTTCTACTGTGCCTCAATTTACAGAGTTGGCTGATTTTGAAAGGCAATTTAATTATCGCCTCCATACTGTCTCCTCTATTAATAACCAAATTACAACCGACATACTCTAACCACATGCTTCATCCATGTACATAATAGCAACACATTCATTACGTCTATGTCTTCTGCCTTCTTTAAATGCTCATCAGCTGTTGAAACCTTTTAGCTGTTTCTGTATAATATACGGTATAATTATACTGTTATACTATATAATTAGCTTTATTTGAATATATTAGTGAACGAGAGGCACTGAAGGGCACTTGTGGAAGGGAAACCATGTTAATTCTGATCTTCTCCTTTTGGCTATCCTGCTGGCCAGTCAGAAAGTGCACCCGCCCCCAGACTAGTGTGTGAACACCAACCGAAGAGTACAGAGAGCCTCTGGAGAGCAAGGAGGATAAGAGGGAAGCTTGTTTTCCTCTCTCTCAGCTCTCTCCCTTGCTGTCTTGGTGTTTTTCCCCTCCCTTCACCATGATGAGAAATGCCCAGACCCTGGACAGCCTGAGTAAATATAAGAGAGGGCTCTCTTTCCATGTATACACACACACACACACACAAATCCACACATATCCCAGCTCACGACAGCGGTCTGTGTGAGCCAGCCAAAGGGGATGCTGCACACTGCAAACCTCCACCCCGCAGCTGAAGGCCTGGCTTTGTTGGACTGCCAAAGCCTTCCTGAACATCCCCTGGCTAGCAGCCTGTCTCAGCCTTAGAGGAAGACCTCCATCTTAGGGCCTGATGCTGCTTCATGATGTAAGTTTCCCCCTCCTTCTTCCCTTTTCCCCCTTTGCATTTTAATTTTTAATTTTTTTTTTTTTTTTGGCACACGGTGCAGTCTAGCTCTCTGAGCAAAACAACACATTTGTAATGTTCAGCACAAGGACAGCTGGATACCCGTTTGACATCTGTTTCAGCATATTTATTGGTAGGAGAGCGTTTGGGAGGAGACCAAATAGGTGTATAACAATCTCACATGCTCAGCTGGTAACAACAGCCATGTCATTTCTCCTGGTTTGGTCAGATTACAAGATAACAAAGAGAATCAGATCACAGGTTGACTGTTTAGTATGCTGAGAATCTCAGCCTTTTAACACATCACCAACTTCAAACACTTTGGCACACGCCCACCCCATCAAACTCACACACACAGACACACAGACACACACACACACACACACACACACACACACACACACTCCCTGTGTTCCAGGCTGGGTGCCTAGATGGACTGTGTTTGCGCTCGAACAATAAAGGCTGTCCAATTAGAATGTAGTATACGATTACTATTTTCTAATTACTGTTTTGGTCTGAAGACGAAATCTGATGCTTCATGGTGAATGCAAACTACAATTACGATCATCATTTAGGTGGTGAAAAATAACAGACAGAACTGCTAATCTGGCTGCTCTGACTGAGAAACCTATTTTGATTAAAGCCATATTCATAAATTGCCAGAAGTCGTTCCCATTGTTTTTTTTTTCTGGTTTAAAATAATGGAAGGAGTTGGAACTTAAGTAACACTCAAGTCTCGTAGTATTCTGAATGTATTGGTATAGTATTTGTACTCCACAACTAAACGGTTCTGTCAAAAACAGACCGACATATGCAGTGTCATGGTAGCTACCATGTTTGATGACTTGCCAGATTATACTTCAACCCAGCAACATAAGACCAACATAACCATGCAATAAATGTTTCACAGAAGATCGTACACTGTCATGAGTTGCCATGACAATTTATGTCTAGATGTACACCAGTGCCATGATAGCTGCAATTTGTGATGTCTTGACAGCTTATACTTGAACCCTGCCACATTAGACTGACATAACCATGTCATAAACATGTCAAATAAGAGGTCTTGATTTGTCATGGCAATTTATGTCCTGTTATATAGCACTGTCATGTTACAATTACCAGTAACTACAATGACTGCCATAATGAATGATGCCATTGTTGTAAAATGCTACCCAAATGCATTAAAGCTAGTTGTTCAAAATCTAGGGAAAAAAAAATCACTCAGATTGGTACTGTGGTAAAGCATCAAGCAAGAGTGAAAAGAAAGATAAAGAAATGGAAAACAAGGTGCCAGGAGAACAGGGTGTTGCTCTGGGCTGTGAGGGAGCTAATGAGCATTGCTGTTTGCTAATTGCTGCACTCTTCAGCTAAAACTCCTCTAACTCCTGCTCTGTGATTGCAACTGGAGGAATGTGAAAGAACAGGTGAGAGAATCGCATTCAGCGCACCTGTCTGCTGTGAAATATGGCACCTTAACTAGCAGTGTGCAGTTGTGTATGTGTGTATGTGTGTTTGGTGTGTGTGGGGGGTTGAGGGGATTCATTACTTCTCTCATTACTGCAGTTTACAATAATAGGTGTAAGGCTGCAGCATTAAGCACTAACAGTTTCTGAAGTGTTGCCGTCAGACTCACAACTGGTTTAACGAGGTGACACTAAGTGATATTCTGACACTCTGAAAGTAGTTAGCTAGGCTTTGAAGGCTTCACCTTTACTAAATAATTTTATCACCAGGCAAAATCATGATTCTAGTGCTTCCGACCAAGGGGTGAATAGGAACTTGTGAATAGGAAATTGTCTACAAGTTTCTTTCTGGTTTTATAACAGCCAGTTAGTATAATATAGTGCATTTCTACATCAAGCATCAATTTTATTAAACCTTGAAATGTAGTGTCACTGCAGGCCTTAGCAGGCCCAAAGACTGGTTGGTGCTTCTTCCTCAACAGGCTTCTGAACCTTCCATAAGTTTGGAAATACTTACTGAAGGTGAGTCCATGGGCTGTCAGCTAAGGTTGGAAAATGGAAGAGAAGTCCATTGGTTATCGCCAAACTTGGAAAGCCTTACAGTAGTCGATGAGCTGCCTTGTATGGCTGGAAACCCTATGAAAGGTGAGTCCATGGGCTGCTCCAAAAATGTTGGAAAGCCTTATGGAACAGGAGTCCACAGGCAGTCCCCTAAGGTTGGAAGGCCCTATGAAAAGAGAGTCCACAGGCTGCCCTCTAATGTTGGAAAACTCCATGGAAGGGTGCTCCTTGGGCCACCACCTAAAGTTAAGAAGCCCTATGAAAGAGAAGTTCAGTGGCCACCACCTAGATTGGAAAGCTGTGGAGAATGGAGATCCATAGGGACCACCTAAGGCTGGAAAGTCTTATGGAATGGGAGTCCACAGGACACCACCTAAAGATGGAAAGCTCTATAGAAGCGTAGGCCATGGAGCACCACCTAAGCTCTATAGAAAAGTGACCAGGCTACCCCCTAAGGTTGGAAAGCCCTATGGAAAAGTTAACGTGCTTACCTACACAGAGTTCGACCACTAGTGATATGTATAGAAGGTAATTCTGCAGCCAAAAAAGCAAAAGTGATCAAGTAGTTTGTCGACAAACAATGATGTAAATTCTCACTACAGAAAGCTGTTAGTCTACCTATATTTTACATATTTTTATAATGTGAGATTCTGCTTATGCTAAAAATAATTGAAATGTGCTCTTATCATAAACTAGCATAAATGAGTTTTGACCTAAAAGTAGCATATGAAACATTCTTCAATTCATAATTACAAGTGGCTGCTCAAAAATAATTTTAATACCTGAGGTTCTTGCTTAATTAATGAACAACCTTTAACCTCTCATCATAGTGGAAAAGGTTTTCACGGTGGATAGTGGGTTCACTATTCATTATTTGTTTTTATTCTAAATATAACTTAGTAGTCACTAATTAGTCCACAGACATAATTGTACATTTCTCTTTATTCCATTATGTACATTTAATAATAGGGAGAAATGTTAAGAAGATACCAAAACATATCAGGATAGCCAACTAGCTAGCATTAGTGGTACATTTCAGTGCTAATGTATGGGATAAATGTGAAATAAGGCCATTCAACGTTATTCACTGTAATGTCAGAGAAAGCATGTTTCAGGGTGTATGTATACGTCTGTGCGTGCTTTCGTGTTTATTCATTAATTTCAAAAAACACCGTCAACTTGTCTGATTTTGACCTTGCCTCATACTGTGAGAAGAAGGAAAATGTCTTCACAGAAGCAGAAATAAAATGATGACTATCCCCCTCGAGGCTGCTGATGTGTCACCACAAAGCTACTCCTATTCCGAAGCCCAGATACAACAGAGTCTGAACAGCAGTATTACATGCAATGCCGTATGCGACACAACCACTTATCACAAATTGAGCAAAAACAGAGGGAGTAGAAAGCACCACCTCAAAAGTCAGCTTTTTTTGTATGCATCATGTTTCCAGATCAGTGGAGCGTTCAGGGTGCCAAGACTTTTAAAGCTAGAACACCAGCAGTGGCCAAACGGCTCTGAAGATAAATGTTGTGATAATTTTATTACCTCTTAATGGTTTTTTTTGTTTGTTTGTTTGTTTTTCGTATCAATAGATTAGAATGATTTCTGTCAAAACTGCATGGTAAGCAAAGATCAAAATTAGGGGCTTTCACTGAAATAATATATTAATTCCAAATATTAATTCTGCTTTCCTATTCTTTTCCCATTACATTTTTTTTTTTAGAAATGCAATCGGCAGAGATTTTTAATCAAAACACAGCAAGCATTAAGAGAAGAGCAGGAGAAGAGAGGAAGAGAGAAGTAGATATAGGTCGAGACCGAGACTCATTTGTGTTATACCAAGTTTACACATTACTGAGAAATGTCACTCCCAGCCATCGATCAATTCAATCCGCCACGTCGCGCCGGAAGACGAGAGAGTGTGTACCCGCGTCTTTGTGTACGCGCGCCACCACGGCACGCTTCGGGACTGCCATGGCAACAATAAACAACCTGCGATGGCACATGTCCAAACACAAACACGCACTCAGGATATTTTGAAGGAGCACTCTTTTTTTATGGCAGTGTGTTCAATTTCTGTCTCATCAACTACTTTTGTCCACATTTAATCGTTTCCCAGTCTGGACACAGGCACTTGGTCAATGTCTTGTGCAAAGTGCCGCTGGCTGCCCAGGAAAGTGAAGAAAAATGACAGAGCAGTGTGGAAAAACTAGGGCAGTCACTCATCCTCTAACCCCACCCGGCTTTTTTCCAGCGGAGGCGGACCTGGGGAACATCCACCTGGGCAGGATGAAGAATTCCTGCTCTTGTCCAGCTTTGGCCCAAGACAATATCTGCTTTCGCTACACTTAAGACCTCGTTGGTATGTCTAGTATTTTGTTCAGGACAAAATTGGGACTCTTCACTTATAAGCCTTATTTTTTTAGAAGTCAGCAGTGTTGGTGATTCATAAGGTGATTATCTAGTAAAATGGTTGCCAGGATTTATAATTTATCCAGAAGGTAAAGCAGAAATTCCATTATGCTCAGGTCTTCCATGTGCTATCTCTTTTGATTTTAAAATCTAACTCTGAAATTATATGATTTTTGCAAGATTGTATTTTTAAGATATTAAGCTAAAAGGTTTTGAACACCCAAATAGTCAAATGAAAATTTTTTCCATACTTTTAAACAATATTTCGGTGTAATATTATACAGTATACTCTCACATATAATCATTGGCAAGTAAATTACATATTGTTTATATTTACGCAATCATTTAAGCATAATGTGTAACAACTTACACAGGGACTCGTACGGCAGACGCTCCACAAAATGTGCGTATTTGTTAATATGCTTAATTTTCTGTAAAAATACATTTATTTGACATTGATGGAAGGAGTGTCCAGTTTCAGCACTGTGTTTTCAGACACATCGGGTCAGAGGAGTTGGCATTTTGTGGTTCCTTGGTAACATGGTTGAAGTCTCTCTCTCTTTTTACCCTACGACCGCACGCTTGTTGACAAATATCGGCAATATTGCATCCGCTACACGTTTAAGGGGAATGAAACACTTCAAGACCTGCTTTTGTTTGTAAAATCATCAGTTTTTTGGGTGGTAACAGTAACTCCGCTTAACCACTCCGTCCTTGATTATTTTCCTGCAACAGGATGCCCACAAATGTTTTACTCCTTACTTAAAATACCCAATAAATCTCAATCATTAAGCTTATTTATAGAAATATACTCATGCAAGCACGCACATCTGTAATTTCCTCCAGGTGTTTATACAGTGGCTAACCCTTTCGGTTTTATTTCTGGTTCATATTCACAAAGAATTGTGTTTTTTATTTTTTATTTAACATTGTTACTTTCATGTCCAGATGGTCTTAATTCAATCTCTGTAATTGTGACTTGTGTTTATTTAAAAAAAAAAAAAAAAACGATTCGTTTTCTTTAGAAAAACCCAAACCAAGTAAATAAAGTGTCATGTTGAAAAAAAATATTTTTAGTGTTGTTCCACTTTCAGTAAAAAGAGTAAGTGGGTCATTTTGGGCTGAACAAAGGAAACAGAAGATGAGGGTTAAGATGTTTATATCAACCTGGCCAGTGTGATCACTAACACATTGCCTGTGTGTGAGGGAGGATATGGATTCATCCATTCATTCAAACTTCAATACTGAGGTTAAACTGTAGAGTTNGTTAACTGAGATAATATAGAAATAAATAGTAATGAAAAAAAGACAAGAATGTATATGTTTGTCCCTGGAGCCTCTTGTCCTTGGGCAGATCTCTCCTAAGGAAGCTGAGGCAGAGGAAAAGCAGTTGACCAGGGTCAGGTAAGAGCAAGCAAACAGGAAGTGAGCTCCGCCTGAGACCTTGGCTGGGCCTCTGTCTCCTGTGGCTGGCCGGGGGGGAGGACAATCTGTCCCCCTCTGTCCCCCAGTGTGGTACGGCCCGCCAGCGTTCACTTGCCCAGCGGGACCAACGTGAGGACGGACAGTTGGGACCTGAGGACAGCCTTGGCTCATCTACAACTGAGGCAAGGGGACCAGGACCAAAACAACAAAAACTCAAAAAAAGAAAACACAGATGGACACACCAACAGTGGCTCAGTAACACTTTATCTCCTTAACCCACACAGTTACAAAATGCAGACAGGTGATAAATTAAAGGCAAAACCAACACGGAATGATGTGGAATGATCGCATGATCATATTGACATTCTTATTCATCTGAAGAACAGCTCTGTTTTCATTCGATCACAATTTCCAACTCTATTTCCTGACGTCCTTCGGTATCTGTATGTACGTTTAAAGTAAAGGATTGACAATAACTTTGTGTCGGGTAACACGCTATAGGTAGTGACTTCATTTTACATCCGTGTCCCAATAATGAACCTGCTGTCTAAGTTAGGTAGAAGAATGTTCGGATGATATTTGCTTAATTGTACAGTTCCTCATTCATTTATTCATGTTTTATTCAGTACGATAAATCCCCTGTGACTGTTGGTGAATGTGGATAAATGGATACATATGTTTAAAAATGTGTATCTTTAAAAATAATAATTAAAATAAAAACAATTGTGTGATGGACTGGCACCCTATCTGGGGTGTATTCCTGCCTAACACCCAGTGATCCTGGCTAAGCCATGACTTTTGATCTGATCAGGATAAAGCTACTGAAAGTTACTAAAAGTCAGTGAAATAATTACATGAATTCAATTTATATATATATTTTTTTATTTACTATGTTGAAGACGTGGATTTTATTGAGAGTTCTACAATGACCAAACGTTGTAGTCAGTTGTAAGGTTAAATTAACGTTGAAGAACCCGTCGTTCTTATCTAACGCAAGGTCAAAACGCAGATTAAAATGTTGAACAGAGCGTAACAGCACCTGATTAGACGTTTCAGGAAAACTGGGATCTCTGCCTTTGGCAGGATTAAATATGTATAGGCTGACTTAAGACTTCACCAAACTGCAGACATGATGTAGATGTGTAGCACCAGGAGGCATGAAGCAGTATGGCTATCCGGAGTGCAGAATTCGGGCATAGGCAACAGACAGAAGGAATTAGAATTCACTGAAGGAGAGTGACCCTTCACCCCACAGCTGATTAAAACTCTCTCGCCCCGGGTTTGATTTCTCGTCAATCGCATCCCAGCTTGTCACCGTGAGAACTGCGGCAGACAGTCCGAACGCGAGGGCAAGAGCAAAACAAGCATCATCAAGGGAAGAGCCAGAGAAGAGAGGCAGAATAAAAAAAAGAAGAGCTTAAAAAAACACATTTGTCAGCCCAAGCAAGACCATGTCTTTTCATGCATTCCTGTCTTAAATGTCAAGATTTCCACCCCCGAGCGAGAGGAAGCGCTGACACTTTGCCAAGGTTGAACAAAAACTGCATTCATTAATAATTAGCCTTGACCAGGAGCAAAGTAAACTCAAGTTCTCCTTGACAACAGAACAACACCTCCCTTTTTTTCTCAAAAAAAAGACAATAAAATACACACTGTCCATTCTCCACATCACCTCTGGTACGCCTTTATCTGTTCTCTTTTTTTTTTCATTTATCCCCCCCCAGTTTTCATTTGGAGAAAACTGGATTTCTGCATGCAATAATCTAGAATTCCATACTAACACAGTAGTAAAAATTGAGAAGTCGATTGTTTGTAATCAATGTGGTTAATTAAAGAGTGTCAGCTTGTTTTTTTCTCTGAGAATTCAAAGCTGTGTTCTTTGGTGTCTTTGGGTTCATACATAGCTGGCTATCATCTGTGGTCTGCTCCAGTAGCCTGACCTAAACACTGCCTTACTTAGAGCCAAAATAAAACCATATTTCTACCATATTTCTAAAATAATAGTATTTTCTGATAGTGTCTCCAGCAAATGTTTCTGTAAATCTGTGCAAATATTATTAGGTGGCGATTGTTATCAACTATAAATGGCAGTTTGCTGATTTGGGAAAGGCATTGTTGCTTTGAAAGCTTTCCAAGCAGTTCCACAGGGTGTCTGGTTCAGATCAATTATTAACTCGGGTGATATAGCAGAGGTTGAGGAACTGTGCTTGTTCATGACAGAAAAAATGTTTTATAATGTTTTATAAATTGCTTTTTGTTACATTTTGTGAAGATATTGTGAAGTCTGAAGGCACAGTGGTAGAGTTCACATTTAATGACCAATTTAAACCTGAAATCCAACAATTACAGTTTAATTCTGAGCACCAAACAGATACAAATAATGGCACTGCATTACACCACCACAGTAAAGCTTGCTCTGTGTAGTGAAATACCTTCATCACTCCGAATGAACTGTAACCACCATAACGCATCCAAAAAATGCTGTGATGAAGAATACCCAACTTTGCATCCTAACAATTTTCTAAATGACATCATGCAGTTAGTTTTGATAATAAAAATGTTTTTTTGAAGACAACAGGTGAGATCCAAAAACATGTTGTAGGCTAATCAGCTTAGCACTATGCCTCATTCATTATTCACGTTACTAGCAGTGTCTGGAAGTCTGAAAGTGAAGGCATGGTGCATGAAAAGGATACTGCATCTGGAGGAAGTGGAAGTGAAGATGTAGCCACACCCCACTCCCAAGGGGCCAAACCTCTGACTTAGGCTTTTATACAAAATTTCCTTTGTTTGGGCCCCTGTGTTTTGGATTATTTCTATCATAGTGCATGATCTGATCTCTTTTAGATTATACATCTCATTTTGTTATAGAACAATCATTCTCTCTCTCTCCACCAGTCTGGATGAGGAATTGGCATTGCTATGCATTGTTTGGTTTTCTCCTAACATGGCACTGTGTAGATTGATGCTCTTTTGTAAACTGAAGTTGGGAAGACATCAGTGAAAGTCTTGTTTTTCATATGGTTGTCTCACAGAAGTTGTCAGGTATAACAGATGCCTTCAGATCCATAGCTGTCATCCTACGGTTTTGTCTGTCTTGAGCTCCATAGGTTCATATTCTTTAGAATTTTTTTTTGCACACTTTTCTTTTTCATTAGAGGAGCAGTTGTGGCCTAATGGTTAGAGAGTCAGACTTGTAACCTGAAGGTGAACCTGAAGGTGGTGGGTTCGAGTCTCGGGTCCGGCAGGNTGTGTTCACTACTGTGTGTGTGCACTTGGATGGGTTAAATGCAGAGCACAAATTCTGAGTATGGGTCACCTTACTTGTCTACATGTCACTTCACTTCACTTTTTCCCGAGGTCCTCTGAAACCTCTATTAATTAGGCCATAGTTCACTTCTCCAATCAAGCCCACACCCGAATTGATTGAACCACCTAAGTTCAATTTTAAACCACCAACTTTCTATTATTTATTCATTCATATTTAGCAGGTTTTGGTGGATACAGAGCCTATCCCAGAAACATGAAATACACACTGGATCACAGGGCATGATGCACACACACATTCTCACACTGATTCACACATAGAGGCTATTTAGATTCACCAATCTACATTACCAGCATGTTTTTGGGAAGTGACAGCAAACTGAAAAACCCAGAGGAAACATAGGGAGAACAATAGGAGAAAATTTTCACAGACAGTAACCTGACCTCAGAATTAAACCGGGGAGCTATGAGATGACAACACCACCCACTATGTGACTATGCCACCCAATTTTGTATTAACTACTTCAAATTTGGCTTTCAGTAAAAATGAACTATCTTTGACACTCGGCTCTACATTGAAGAATGATTTAACTGAAAAAACACTCAGCATTCCAGATTTAGCCCTTTTGTGTTAAAATGTTGGATGTTGCCAAATAAGATTGTCAGTATTTTTTCATATGACTTAAATGCAGACCAGATTTTATGAGCAATTCATGTGGAAATCCAAATAATTCCAAAACTTTTCTCACAACTCTATAAAGCTCTAGCTGCAGCTGTCCTCCTCACCTCCTGCTCCTCAATGCTCTCATCACACTAATACACTCCAGATGAATAAGCAAGTTCATCTTCTACCTCCAAACTCCACACTCTTGCTGACCCTCAGTCCTAAAGAGACCATGTGTGAAAAAGAGGAAGGACAGATGGATACGTGCACTTGAAAGAAGTGTGGTGGGATTGGGGTTTTACCTCATCTGACCCATTTCACCCCTTGCTAATGACACACATTTCTCCTGGCTGTCTGAAAAATATCCTGGATATATTGTAACATGCACTGAATTAACAGTTGTGAAGATATAAACAACTACCAAGGTCCCTACATCAGTCTCAGTCTGGAGGAAGTAGCATCGCAGAGATGAATTATCCCATGAACTCATTTAGCAAAGGCTAGATGACTCTAATATATGCACTCCACTAGAAAACATATGGGATAGAAAAAACAGCAGACACAAACAATCCTTCAGTTATGGTAATATCTGAGCAGCTTCGATACAAGCTACCGACTATTTTTGGTCACATTGAAATTTACATTGATCACAAACTTTGGGTATACACTGTCATGCTAAATTATGGAAGCACATGCTGATCTGAGTGTAAAAAATGATTTCCATACTAACGTGCTAGCAACATTCCACACGCTTCAGATTAGGCAATGCATTTATTTATATTGTCATGGGTCAAAATTATAGACACCGAGCCAAATTTAGGACAACATTGCTAACAAAAACGTTCTATCAGCCAGAGAGCAAAAGCTTTTTACCAAAGAAATAAAAGTAGTTTTATCCAACTATCCAACATTGGAGCAATATAACAAAAGTTAGTCTGGTTATCTACACATTCCCGAGGGTTTTGTCTTATGCATGCACCATCACACGCACAACTATGTCGGTAATAAGTAAATGCCTCTGAAACAGAAGAAATCCTATACCAAAAAGGTCTTGTACAAAACTGCATTTCACTTTAATGTTTAGTGACTGCCCCGACTTGTGCCCTTAGATTTCAATTATAAATGAGTTTTGAGTAAACAGGATTTCAGCTGTTTTTCCTCAGTCCAAGAAAAACATCTCAAGAAGCACTTGACCACAATAAATCCCCATATGCTTCAGATGCAATGTATAGAGATTAGGTTAAAATGCTGTATTCCTTTAAAAGCACACAGGTATTTCTGTTTACAATCCACTTTTCTTTACAAAATCAAGAGGTGGACTCTGAGCCCAGTTGGGTTTTTTGTCTGTGTCTAAACTGTAGTGGAATGAACAGAAGCTGGCGGCACCCTCAGGAATCACCAGATCAGTTCCAGGGGCTGTTTATTAGGATGCAGTGGATAGCATCTTAACACTCACGACACATGCTTTCTCTAGGCCTCAGATAACCTCTATTCTTAGGGGTTTAATTAATGCCAGCCAGTCAGCAGCTTTTCTTACAGCAGAAAACGACTTGTTTCTTGACCCTCTCCAATCCCGAATCCCTTTCCTTTTTCCCCCAGTGTGCTTGGTTTGTTTTCGCGTTACAACAGATGCAGCATCCCTATTAAGGGGAAAAGGACTCTGTTCATGAAAAGGCTAAATTATTCACCAGCACCAGAGTGGACAGAAGAGCTCAGGCAGGCCGGTGCACCGAGCAAGGTTTGTACTGCTTGCTTTGTCTGGGTTTAATTGTGTCTTTGGATTTGGGTCATTAAAACATGCAGAACTGTGAACGTCTAAGAAGTTTGCATAGGTGAGACAACTGCAGACATGTACGCCCATGGTGATTATTAAAAATCTAAGGTAATAATGAAAAGAGCATTCCAATTCGCTAATATTTTACACGTTTATTACAAATCAAACTACTCTCGAAGACTAAAACTAAAATAATTGATGATGGGGTGGTGTGAAGAAACCTTAGTGTTAACACCCTGAACTTGATTATTTTCTTCTAACAGCATGTCCCAAAGTGTTTTATTCCTCTTACGCTACAACAATATTTTTACTGCTTAAAGAAGGACACATCATACCATACGTTTTATCCATTTATATTTACATGTCATGTTGTGGAGACTTCTTTTTCCTCTCTCATGGAGCTAAAAAGCTTGTACCATAACTGAGAAACTGCAAAGTACAACATCCTCTGTCCTGAAGTTTTATCCTTACAGTGGAAAATTAAAGAAACAACTGTACCTTACATGCTAAAGCTGACATTACATCCTAGCTACACGATTACAGATAAATAGATCAACTCCTTCTGAGTAATCAGATTCAGGGTTAGTTTTGTTGATTAATTATACCATTAAAACTTGAACGTAATGAGCATTACATTTAAGACTATGTAATATATTTAAGTACATAAACCTACTTTGACCCAATGCTATCTAGAATATAATGGAAAAACCAGAGGTAGAAAAGACAAAAGTATGCTGTGGAACACTAAAACCTTCCCAAGGCTTAAAACAGTGATAGGAATCCATCCATAATACACTAACAGAAATCTGAACCCAAGTTAGCAAGGGAATCGCAGTGAATCAGAGCAGTAAATAGTGACATAATGGCATGTGTGCCTGAAACACCTGCTGTTATACATGCCGAGGTCTACTGGCACGCAGGATCACTATGGGGAGTCACACCAGTTAAGTCTGTGGTGCACAATAGTCTCACTAAATAAATGAGCTTCCTTTTGCTATGAGCAAGATGGAGGAGGACAATGGAAAAACAACAGAAAGACAGAGCACACAAATTCCACTTGCAAGTAAAAAAAATATATAGCAAGAGCAAGGTTAAGAAGGAAAAAGACAAACAGTTCGAGCAAAAGTAAGACAATGCTGCAAAACTAGAAGTGAGACTTGCAGGGTAGAGGCCAAGCCAGAGCGAGACTGTAGGAGAAATCAAATTTGCAAGAACATAACAAAAAGCTGTTGCTCAGACAAAAGGGAACACCCAAGGGTATTTGTTGAGCTGTCTGCCGGCACCCGCTGCACCGAAAGTTTATTAAAGACAAGCCCTGCTCACATACAAGAGAAAGCTAAGCTACCAGGGACTGGAGAAAAAAGAAGTGAGGAAAGGTTGAAGATGGAGGGAATTGGTTGGGGGGTGGGGGGTGAAAAACTAGCACCACGGCCCCCGTCAGTCAGACATTCTTTTATTTCAGCCATGCATTAAGCAACTTCCCTGCTGAGTTGGGCTCCCTTCCTAGTGTGGATAAAGGAGTCCCTGGAGGTGCCTGCTGGTAATTTCCAGCTTCTCCAGAAACTCAGGTATTAGAAAAGACCGCTCAGGGACCCAGCTACAATATACCTCCACAATTTCAGGCACTCGGTGCACACGATAGAGGGAGAGGCAGAGAGAAAAAGAGAGAAAGTAGGAGACCCTCCCTGAGGGTCCCCCAGTTCAAATTTCTGAAGTGCAAGGGAGGAGGGAGGAGGCCTCCAGGGAATGCACACTAGCAATAGAAAATCCACTGCATCGGAGAAAGAGAGAAGTAGACAGAAAGAGAGGGAGAAGAGGAAAAAAGCATTTCCTCTCTCTGGTCTGGCAGGAGCAGCCTTTTTTTCCCTGGCTCCCACTGGAGACTTTTTACAAAACATGTGTTGCTGACATGTTGACAGATTGCTCAGTGAAGTGTTAGGCGCATGCACACGGCTGTCCATTTAAGGGGACATGGCATCCCAGCCAACATCCTCTACCTGAGGCACCATGTTTTATACATCACCTTTCAGTTCAAACAAAAGGAAAAAAGGGAACAATAAAAAAGAAGAGGTAAACAAGCTAGCTTTTTTTGTAAAGCGAGCAGAATGTATCAAAGGGGCCAGCAGAGTGGAGTGCTGTCCGAGCCTTGTTTAAATGGACTGACAGATGAGCAGTGAAGGAGGAATACCTGAAGGTGCTGAATGTCTACATTTATGTGCACTCCGGTCTTCCAGATTAGCATTAAAGGTAGCCGTAAAAGCGCTTCTGTAAGCACTTCGTAAAAAAAGGGAGGAGAGCATGGAATCTGGATATTTCGATTTCTTCGCGAGCCAGAGAGTGACGTCTTAATCGTCTGGCGGCTCGGAAATTGCTGCCGTGGCAACGAAATGGAAATGGGGGGGATGATAATGTATTCATGGTGGTGGCGACCCGGGGGCTGCGGAGAGTGTTCTCAGGGGACAGCACTTTACCTAAAGCCAGACGTGTCTGGGCAAAATCTCCACACAAGAGAAGAGCTGAATACTTAGGTGAAAGAGAGCGAGGGGAAAAGAAAGGAAAGAAATTATAAATGCAGTAAAAGAGAAGAGTGGTAAGAAGACATTTGAGGAGAGGATAAGATGTTATGAGGAGAGGTAGAGCATCAAATATTGCCTTTAAGGCAGAAGAAGGTGAGAACTTCGACTGCGCTCCAGCGTAACCATTACAGAGATTACGGGATCTTTGAAGACAAACCAAACACCATTTTTTCTCTTAGTTAAGATCTTCTCACTACACGTTGGTGAAGATGCTTCCTATTGAATTACAAAACCAGAGATCCAACAAAGATTCTTCACTTGGTGAGATCAGAGTGGTTTGAATATAAAAAGAAAGGTCAAACAGGTAGGGAGATGTATCAAGCAGTTCTTCCTAATGATCTCCTTCACTTGCAGACCTTCCAGTGCCGTACAAAACAAAGCACAATGCCAGGCAGCTTGCCAGAGAAATGTCCTCGAGCGCTCCGATGCCCTTATCTCTTTTTATTCCAAAAGACAGTCGATACGAGCACAGTGCAAGAGATAAAGACTTCAGAATGGGGAGGAAGTTGGTGAAAATAACTCTCACCCCTGAACCCCATATGTGGTGCTGGAGATAACAGCTTACGATGGAGTCTGCATGTTAAAGCAACCACAAACTTCCTCTTTTCAGAAGTCTCAAACTGAGCTTTACCTGTTCAACAAGCTACCCTGTGTGCGCTTGACAGCCTGAGGCAGAAAATCAAGGCCAGCGTGATTTCTCTATTCAGTGGACTGGACATCTGTAGCATTAAGCCATTCTCCAGAGTCCGGTAGAAGATATAAGACTATGGTTTAAACAAATTGTGTTGTGACACAGCGATAGAATAAAGGAAGGAAAGAAAAAAGAGAAGAAAAGAGAGGGTGGGAGCGTGAGAGAGCCGAGGGCATCAACAGTGTGTTCTTGAGTGCAGATGACCCCTGGCCATCCTGAGGCGTGAGCTTTATCCGGCAGACTGAGTAAGCTGCTCTGGCTCTGAACGACTCAGGCCTACATTCCCTCAGGTTGCTTTATCCTCCATTACGAAGGATGAATGACAATCTGCCTTCAAATGGCAGCATACACAAACTTCTCTGGCCATGACCGATGGTTGTAAAGAAGACTACTATGTTGAGTGTGAGTATGGTATATGACAATATTCTTACCCATTAACAAGTAATTCTGTACAAATACTAACTGGCATCCCATCCAAGGTGTATTTCCACCTCGGTCCCAATGTTCCTGAGACAGACCGGATAAACCACAACCATTACCAGGATAAAACGGTTACTGAGCATGAATGAATGAATATACATAACAACTACTTGTACCAAACTGGCCAACAAATGGTTCACAATAAAATCTCAATGCTTACATAAGTGCTTTAGCTGTTAGTATCTTCGCACGCCGCCTACATCTTTGACATTTCTACAGCCTGTATCAGGTAAAAAAAAAAAAAAAAAAAAGCAAGGACAGAGCATTCAGAAATCCACAGTGAAGATTAGCAAACATCGCCATTTTGCATACCGATGGTCGACCTCCGTCCACCTGCATATTTACAGGATTGAAAGAGCAATGCCCGGAGGTAAGAAACAAATTGCATTACCTCGCAAATCCCACACAGACTCCATAATTTCTCTCTCTCTCTTTCGATTTCTCTCGCTCTCCCTCTCATTTTCTACCCCAATAAGTCAAACAGGAATAAGATTCCACAGTCACCTTAGTTGCATCGAAAGAGCAACTGAGAATTTGGATAACATCATCGCTGTGTAATTCAGCCGCATGTAATCAAGACGACTATTGAATTAGCTATTCTCTTGGCAGAACTGGCTGGTGTTGGCACGTAGGGATTTAGGGCTGAAAAGTACCTTGGAAAAAATGTGCAAACTCATACCCTACTCACTATACAGGGCAATGTTTTGGCCATCCACCATTTTGTACATGTCCATAAGATTAATAGTGGCTATTCAGTGCAAATCAAACCGTTCATCCTAATGGGTAGTGCCCAAAGACTTCACCCTAGAAGATCCAGAATAGCAATAATGTCCTTATATAAAGTGGCGTTTGGAGATGATATTACAATAGCCAATTTGGAAGACATTCACATTGCTGTTTATTATCACAGAATGTCATTCAAACTGCTGTATGTTCAAAATAATTTACTTATAGCACAAAATCTAAATTATTGTATATCATCTGGGGGTTTTGAACTTTCTAAAACAGTTTATGCTCAAGACTGACCCTTGATTCAGTGGATAATCTTGTCTGGATACTATATATTTGTACCCAAGAGCTGATGCAGTAATCATAAAAATGTCTTGTTCTCATCATAGAACTCTTCACAATGTGCTTGTACTGAACATCTATCCAATACAATACTTTGTACTGTTTGCTTTTATAGGATATGCTTGTAGAAGAGTAATGATTTATAATCCCACTATCTGGTGTCACCCAGAAGAGGATGGGTTCCCTTTTGAGACCGGTTCCTTTCAAGGTCTCTTCCTCTTCCTGTTATTTCAGGGAGTTATCCTTGCCATTGGCTTCCTCACAAATGATCTAATTCTACATCCAGATTTCTGTAAATATTGCTTTTTGACAATGTTTACTGTTAAAATCACTATGCAAAAAAAAAATATATATATATATATATATATTGAATTGGACTCTTCTGATTATTCAGTGAAGTGCCTTTTTGAGCACAGTAAAAAAAAAAAGACAAATATGCTAATGCAATCTTAAAATAGGGTTCCTTAAGGGTTCTTTGTCCGTTGCTACCTAAAGGGATTTTATTTGGGATCCTCTCTGATAGGGAAACCATCTGTTATATGATTCTAGACAGAATCCTTCGGGTTTCTCTCAAATGGTCAGTCCAACTAACCCTTTAGTATTGTAGAGTTTACCTTTTCTCGTAGTGTAGGAATATAGTCTATTTTTCCATACATTAGCTTGACATTCATCCAATTTAAGGTGATACTATTTATGTCTTCAACCTTTATTGATAACTTTAAAGTTTTAAGCTTTCTAGACATAGCCAATTGGAGGAGTTGAATCACAGCTTAATCAGGGGCTTTAATTGATCTGCAAAGTGCTGAGTCATTAAGCTAGCCCCCTAAGCCTGCTAAGACCAGGGTCTTCTCTCCCAGAAGCCTCGTAGTGTTGAGATCATCTTAAGTGAGAAAGGGAACGTTTTGAGTACTGCTTGCTCTACCAGCTCTATGATCTTTGCTGAGCTGCATTTGGGAACAAGACTCATAAGCAAGCAGTCTTGATCCCCAAAGAACAAAAGAAACAGAACATGAGATATATCATTCATTGTAAAGAGTTAGCAGTCGAAGTTGACTGGGTGTGACATTTGCGCATGCATTTTGCACAGAATGCTATTTGTTCTGCTCCCTCTCCCTCCAAAACTGAAAGCCTGAATCCTTGTCAATAGATTTGCTTATGAAGATTAATGAGTTTGAGGGTGGTGTATGAAACAAGTCACGTACAAGAGTATGGGCCAATGAGATCACGCAAACACAAAGGGCCTTGAAACCAAACACCCAAAAACATCCTAATATCATTTTCACCCAACAAAATTGCTAACATATTGAGACAAAAAGAAAAAACCCTTGATGGAAGTATCACCACCTGGTTTCTCCACCTCCCTGAGTGTTAAGCCCTCCAGAGCCCTCTGAAGTCCTTCCACTGCTGGGATGAGAACCTCCCTCTATCCTGCCTTCCATCCACCCTCCACCCTCCTCTCCTGCTGGCCAAGACTCCTTCCTGAGAGCTTAGACTGGGAGGAAAGAGGCCACGGGAGAAGCATAAAGCTGTCACACCGTTCACTCTTTCCACTGCTCTCGCCCTCTAAACTCCCCGTGGCTCCTCACCAGTGGCCAGTTTGGCAGCCAGGAGCTCAGGGACACTGGAGAGGAAGAAATGTGAGGTATATTTCCACACATTGACGTAAGACGACTGGCGCTGTAGGCCACGATAACTGAGGCAGGCCTTTGTTTAGACGAGAGCTTTTTTGAGAATGGAAAGCAAAATGTGAAAACTAGTTCTGAGGGGGTTCTATGTAATATGACAAACTGGGAAACACCTTTTTGTAACTCTGGGGTCAGTTAACAAATCATAATAAATCATAAATCATATTGTTATAGAAAAATATGGGGTAATGTCATGGCTGATAATTTGCAGCATGTCCACGAGTGTTTTTTATCTCAAACCACAGCAATTTACCAACCATTTAATTTGTTCCTAATTATAGTATGGCACATTATACTTTTTGTCCATTTATAGTTGTATTTAATGTTGGAACTCCAAAAAATAGTTGGTTAAATAAATGGCAGAAACATACTGACTGTTACAAAGTGCTGACAATTTTAGTATCTATTTTTGTGCCAGTTGTTGTAATGAACCTCTTATTCTTTGTTGAAAACTCTAATTGTCTGTAAATGCCTCATAACGAAAATGTCACTGAACGTGTATGTACATACGTATACGTATGTGTATTTAAAAAAAATTAACCCATTATTTTGTCTGGGATTTGTTAGCAAAGCCTGAGAAAGCATAACAAGCACTGTGTATCATAATAATGTGTTCAAGTATCCTCATATATTTTGTCTCCCAACCCCAGGATGTAGACGACCTAACATGTCATGATAGAGGTTTGCGATGGATTTCTTTGATGATCACATAACGGTAGTACAAATATGCACTTTTCAGCTGTCTTTAAAAACCCAAACGATGCACCAATACAACCAAACAACGGTTCTGTTTCATTATTTCATCTTTGTTTTCAATTATTGCATCCTAAAGTCCCTCTGCTTATTCTTTCAGACGAAAAAAAAAAAAACCTGCTCTGTTGCTCTGCGCTAAAAGCTACATGAATTAATAGAGAGCTCTGCATCAAGGAGTGAGTATTTAAATCCACGAGACGGTGTGTGTTGTGTTGGAGAGCGCACTCAGGACTCGAGCAGTCTCCTCACACACACACACACACACACACACATTATCTTGAGAGAGCAGCACACCCCTGAAAAGCGCTTTGGCATTTGATATGCTAATAGCGATTCGCAATTACGTGGCATGTGTTTGATTATGTTTCACACTTTGTGCGATTATTTATTAATTCAAGCCGGGGCAACAAAGCAAGGCAGTCAGTTGTAGCGAGCGTGCGACACACCTGTTAGAGCTTGTTGCTATCAAAGGAAGCAAACATGATTACCGAATACGATGTTACATAAAACGTGTTTTTTTTTTCACCCATACAGATAAAATGGAGAGTTTGCTTTTAGCAGTTGAATAGGAATTAAAATCAGAGAGATATTTTCATAGCTCCAGAGGAATATAGTAAAAAAAAAATAAATCTAAATACATAAATAGCTGTCTAGACAGTCCATGAAAATTAATGCTTTTAAAAAAAAGCATTAATTCACAAGATGCTTTATAAAACACACGCATGCATTTTACACAAAATGTCATAAAAAGTTAAATTCAAAGCTCTATGTTAGAGAATTATGCCTCTAGGTGGAATTAGTTGTAAGAAATCCACTTGGAGGTATCAAAAACCTCACACACTAAAGTTTCTGAAATCAATGGCGAATGATCCAGCCCTAATCCTGCCCGCGCTCTCGACAACAGCCTCATCATCATTCGACAGAAGTCTCACACACACACACACACACACACACATAATAATTTGAATGCAGTAAAGACAACCATGTGAGATCCAGTACACAATCTCTTACTCACACACATACACACACACACTCAGCACTCCTGCATGCTACCTGCGTTTCACGGTACTGGCATTCAAGTTCAAAAAAACCTGAGTCAGAATTGAGATGTCTCTCCGCCTCTGTCCTCCATCCCTCCCTCCTTCTTACTCTCATCTCACCATGTAAAACCCATCTGGCATTAACGGCATTATTAAGAGCAGACGCTTTAAGAGGGAGCAGGGGCATGTAAGTGGGTGCTGGGTAGCGTTCGGCTGGATGTGTTCGCTGCTGCCCTGGTGCCCGGTGTGTGGATAAAACTACATGCGTCCTTATCGGCTCGCGCACATCCGCTCCCCGGGGAAGAACCGGCCCATTATTCACTAATTACCAGCAGAGGGGCGTCTCGATACTGAGTGCATCTGTCAGTCGCTGAATCACTCACCAAAGGCCTCAGCGTTCAGCTCGGTGAATGAAAAGTTTCTCCTTTCAGAGACATTTAAGCAGGGTGCAAAAGTTCACTAGCAAATCATTACTAATGAAAGCTAATAAAACTGTGTCAAGTTATATTTATGAAATATCAAACATCACATCATTTTCACAAGTAAAAAAAATTATGGTTAAATATATCTAGTATTTCTTATTATAAATCAAATCGAAGATTATTCGGCCTGTTTTTAGATACTTTTACTCATTTCAAGCTTTAAATCTTATTCCGTCGTTCTATCAGAAGATCATTTGCTTCCTTTTAGAAATAAATAATGCTTAAAAATCCAAGCAGTCCAAAACCTGAAACAAGTAAGCTCGAAATGAGTAAAAAAAAATTTTAAAAAATTATAAAAATAGATTTAATTATCTCATACTTGCTTTAATATCATATGAAAAATTATAGCCACATTTTAAAATATATACTTTACACACTAATCATCAATATTGTGGTTTATTCCCAATTAAAAAAAAAAAACATGCAACAGTGTGAAGTTATGAAAAGGTCATTCTGAATTGTACATTATTTAAAACTAAGATACATTTTATTAACTATTTAAGAAATATTTAAGCATTTATATTAGTTAATTGTTAATTTATTTAGTTAACTTGCTAGTACTCCATTATATGTTTGCTGTTATGGTTATGTCTCAGGGGGAT
>CM074948.1:4846923-4878208 GCA_037577455.1 Pangasius macronema | reverse complement strand
AGGTACAAATTAAAACAAGATCAGAAATTGACATGTTGACATTTCTTAATAAAGAACTGAATATTTAATGGGGTGTCATAATTTTTTCACATTCATAATAGACATTTCATGTATAGAGAAAACACTCAAAACTCACTCATAATACGGACCTACATGCATCTGTCGAGGTATAAAATCTTATGAATTTGTATAATTAGTCCTTTCAGAGATGGGCTATTTCCAACACGGGTTCATTCTTGGAAATCCATATTTTTTTTACACTTTTTTCTTTACAATTCACTTTATAAAGCTTTATAAAGGATCCAAATGCTAAAGTAAGTGTTCGGGACAGGGTTAGTGTTCATACCTATTCATACAACTTCATTTGTATGAACTTGAATGAAATTGAGACACAAGTGCCTGACACACTTCACACTACACTTAGGACAGTGATCTTTTTTCAGCCTAATAGCTAATTATTTATAGCTAATAAAATTATGATTCGTGTGTGTGTGTGTGTGTGTGTGTGTGTGTGTGTGTGTGAGAGAGAGAGAGAGAGAGAGAAAGAGAGAGAGAGAAACACTCTGCTATGTGCGCATAATGGACTTACACTATTCTTTCCAACTTTTATGCCACTTGTTTATACAGCAGCCATCCACAATGTCTTCATCGCAGAAACCCACAACGCAACAACGATACAACTACAAATAATCGCAAAGTCCTTAAACTTTTGCTGAACCTACAAAAGAACAGCTTTGGAAAGACTTCATCTCATGTTCCTTTCATCATAAGACTTTTATTGTTAGCTAGCTTCTTTCTTTTTTTTTTAAAGAAAATACTGAGGCAACATTACGAAAAACAGTGAGGTTGTAATAATCAGTGGTTCTGTTATTATTTTTCCCCAGAAAGAAGAAATTGTGCTTCCAACTTTGAGGTCAGGTGTAATATTCCATAGTTACTTTAATATTTATTTATATATACAGCAATTCGGAAACAAGAGACTAATCTTTCAAGATTTGAGAATTAGCATCATTATAATGACTAACATTATATATACTATATAAAACTATAAAAGAACATGTCTGTCTCTCCTTAAGGCCTGTTTTCTTCTCAGTACAGGTAAACATGACTGTGCTAACCAGATATACGTTGCAGATGCAGTAGATAGAGATGAAATTGAAAAATGTTGGAGTTTTTCTTTAACGCCATACCTTTTATTGTTAAAATTGTTGCTCTTTTCTTGTGCCATGTGACCAGACAGAAACCCGCCATGCCTCCGTCCCAACATAAACATTGGCATTTGCTTCCCGAGGATCCAGAGACACAGAACACAGTGCAGCTGGGACTGAAACATGACTCCCAGTCTTAAGCCTCACCATTAATGCTAATCAGTTCTTGTAGTGCGTACCAGCCTTAGCGAGAAGTGTTTAGTCATCTCATTGTTTTTCCAGGTGTTAAAAGATGACAGCAATTAACAAGCATACTTGCTGGCTCTCAGTGTAGAGGAAAGGTGCTTGGTGTACCGTGCTCGGGGAGTCTCTAGTCTCTGAACCGGAATGGGCTCGGTAATGGCCAAGCATATCAATAAAAGTGCTGCTTTCTCCTTTCGCATGTTGCCTAGAGTGCACCAAGTGTTAAGCCTCTTAAGCAAAATCTGACTGCCACTGTACTGGATTTCTTTAACACTTCTCCTCCTTGATCAATTTCTTTTTGTAGAGAGAATTGCTTTTCACAAGGGCTTGGTCGAGATAAAGGAGGCGAGGATCTGACCTGAAACCTGCACCCAAACTCCCCTGACCTTGATCAGACGTATGGATGAATGAGGATGACGGGCTCTTAAAGAGCAGAAACCCGATCCGCAGCCGTCCCGGAGCCAGAGCCAGAACCAGAGAGCACAGGAGGCTTTTAGGGGGTAAATATACCTCCGCTCTGCTTCCTCCACCTCTCCTGGGGAGAATTCCATCCACCCGACTCTGCCGAGTCTCTGGGGAGGCATTCCTGCAGCCCTGCCCAAGCATCTGGAGAGTCCCTGCTGAAGGGAGTGTGTATGTGTGCGTAGAGGGGGTCGATACGAAGAAGACGAGAGTGGGAGGTGGGGTGCCGCAAGCATTCCTCCAGCCCTGCCCTAGTCGAAGATGGCCTGCTCCCTAGAGACACATTCCTGCAGCATGTGCACCTCTCTCTTTCCCTTCCCCTCTCTCACTCTTCACTCTTTCTCTCTCTCTCTCCCTCACTCTCTCTGCCTCATCTTTCTTCCTCCGGCTCCTTCTGCAGTCCAGCATTAACACGATCAATAGCGCCGATCGGAGGAGGGACACGGGCTGATCCATACTCCACCGGTTCCCTCGGCGCAGGCCAGCGGTCGCGCCTTAAGTGCACGGAAAGGTGATAAACCTCTCCCAGACTAGGCTAGACAAAGGCAGCCATTGATTGGGATGACATGTTACATCTCTCTTTTTTCTTTTTTTTCCCCTGCTTTGTGTTTCTCTCACACTCTCGACATTCTGTAACGAAGGCACGTCCAGCATTCTCCAAGCCATTCCTTTTCTACCACTTGAAAAACAGATTGAACGCTCAGCAATTAAAAATCAATTAGACATGCAGATCGTAAAATGCTTTTTATAAAAGATCCATTTGCGTCCATTCTTTGGGAAAAAAAAAAAAACGCATTTTCAATGTACCTGTCTACTCAGTTCCCAAATGGTAATTATGTCCTTTTATTTGGCTTCCACAGAGGGTCTAATTCAAACCGCTTTTCAGGCATTGTTCAATTAGAAGTTATTTGTCTAAGAGCTTGACGTTAATGAGGTCTTGCTCTAATGGAAAGGATGGCAGAAACATTTGAGGTCTGGGATCATAATCAAGAAAAATCAAACACCACCCCCCATCCCCCATGACTCCATATTTAAAAATGAGACTGTCAAGTGGTAGAAGAGGTAAAATAACCACAGTCACTAGTCACAAAACAAGCTTCTCTTAAAGGGAAATTCCAACCTGAAACACATTACGTATGTTTATATTGAAATATTTGTGATGTTTTTAGTGACTCTGCCACCTATTTGTTGGTTGGTACTGTATGTATATATGTATATTCTCAGGAGAAGTTAGCTCCTAAAAACAAAAGAGCAAGAGCTTTTTTTTCACTCACCATTTCCCAGCGATGTGTAATGTTATTTTAATGAGAAATCCAATGCAGAAGTAGTGGAGTTGTGATGCAATTGTTGTACTCAAATACCCACGATGCAATGCAGTTATACAGCTCTGGGTTACGACAGAGACTTGGCTTGGCTAGTTAGCGCTCTTTGATGTCACCTGCAGTGGTATTAGCATGAGAGCTGGACATACTAAAGGAATATAGCCCCGCTGAATCCCTTTCTTTAGTAGAGATGAAGAGACAGCTAAATCTCACAGCATTGTCGGTAATGAAGGAAACCGTTAACCAAAGTGACCATAGAACATCATGTCGGTGAAAGACGTTTAAACTCTAAAAAGCCATTGCAAAATAAAGCTTGGGTGTCATTGAAGATCACATTATAATTATAAAAATTAATATCCATTCATGGTGGATTTTTTTTTTTACTTCTAAGTCTAGACTGTAATATTAGTTACAACCTGCTAGTGGTATAAAACAATATGACTTATCACAGACATCGCTCATTCTGTTTGCACACACACACACACACACACACACACACACACACACACACACTACCACATGTGCAACGTGTTCATAAAGTCTATTCCCTCACAAATCAAGGAGCTCCCAGTGAATGGAAAGTCTTTGTAATACTCAGATGGGATATCTTTCTGGTTGTCTAGACACGGGAGACCGATCCAAGTCATTCATGCCCTATAATTTGTGGTTAGATACAAGAGAATTTTGATCACTCGCACATTGCACATATGCAAACCACTCTCTCTCTCTCTCTCTCTCACTCTCCCTCTCTCATACAGAGCTCTTATACATTTCAGATGAAAAGACACACAAAGGCTTATTGTCATTGCTAAAATAAATCTGGTCTACAGGGAAGAGGAGGTGCTCGGCTCGCTGGACGAAACCTGCACTCAGAACCTATACTGCTTCCTAGTGAAAATATTTATTTAACAATCTCTTTTTGGCCAGATACACTCATTTCTCTATACATTTTGAATCAACCCTGTTTCCTGAAAGAATAATCATTCTTTTGTTATAAGCGCAAACCACAGCACTGTCGAATTTTCAATTCTGATTGGTCACAAGGCATTGATTTAATTAATTTCCTACAACAGCCGCTCTGACACACTGTTTCTATATTAACAGCTCATTCGGATTGAGTTGTGAGGTAAATGCTCACATTTTAATCTAAGACTATAAATAAAAATGTATAAACATTGATGGGGTGAAGTTTCTGTGAAGAAACTTATATTTCACACTTATGGAATGAGTCTCCAGTTCCCAGCATGGCAAGTGCTGCTTCTTCTCAGTTTTCCATGTGCTTTTGTTACTGTTTTAGCTTCATTTTTTTTGCAACTCTGGGCAGGTAACAGTAATTCTGCTTCACATGACCTGAATCACATCACCTCATTGTTAATTACTTCCTACAACAGCATGTTCCCAAGTGTTTTTTCCCCTTTACTTATTGTATAACCCATATGCATACTGGTGTGAAGCACTGGGCTATATATAAAGTCTTGGAATTAGTGTTGTTTTTCTGCATTTGTCTCTTGATGAAGATTTTTTCCCCCCTCTTAGTACTAGTTTAGTACTAGTGTAGCTCAAAGCTGAAATATTAAGAAGGCTGCAACGCCTCATATGGCTTCCTTTGGTGATCTGACAATGGTAAAATGTTATGTTTTTGCAAAGACAAATGATTTCTCATGGAAGACAATTACTGTCAAAGTGGCAAGTGTGTAAAATAAAATAATAAGTTACAAACCAAATAACAGGACTAACATAGTGAAACATAGTGAACCCCAGTAACCTAGATCGGTTACAAAGACTGAAAGCTAGTATAGCATAAAGAGGACGCCCAGTCCACCAAAAGCCTTTAGCTGATATCATTAGCTCTCCCAGCCCTCGCTGTCAGGGTATTTTTAGCCGTGTTAATACATCAGACAAAAAATGACACTCATCTTCCAGTGACCCTCAGACACTCATTGGATATTCGTCAAGCTCCAGAATATTGCAGGAGGAAGTCATTAGCCAAACTCTGTGTTATATGTGTTATTGTTTGAGAGATGTTATTTAATCCTAATTATGATGTGCCATGGTAATTTGAGGACAGATTGTGAGAACTGAATTATCTTCAGACAGAAATAAGAAAGAAAAAGGACAGAGGACATACAAGGCCCAAGAGACAGGTTTTGGTGGTGCTATGTGTAAGCTAGGCTATAAGCTAAGAGGAATGGAGTGAGCATTGTTTACCTGTCAGCTGGCATTGATTAATCTTGTGTTGGCTAAGATCGCTCGCTGAGTCGAAAACCTGGTGGCAGGAACGGCAGCTGTGCTCCTCGTCCTCCTCCTCCCCCTCGTCCCCTTCCCCGGGAGAGCACCTCCTCCTCGTCAGACGCCCGTCCTCGGCATCCTCACATACCGTGTCGGGGGCACACTCGCGATCTGTGGTGGAAAACAACGGAAAAACAGCGTGCCATGGTCACTGCTGGGTGCTGCGTCCACTGGGACAACTGCTGCAAGAGTTACGCTATTAACTAAGAGTCATGGAAGTATAAAATTGGATAAAATTAGGTTTGTAAAAATATTAATCAGTTTAACATTAAAACTGAATTGTTATTGTATTCATTATCTCTATATGTCTCCACGGCTTTTAGCTAAGAACTGAAAGGAAAAATGACTCAACAGCGTTAGACCAACTGTGTGATGCTTGTAGTAAAGAGACATGATTACACCTTAAGTAAAAATTATCGATCTCCAGAAGGTTGTATTCCCAATTATCTCTATGTATCATATTTTTTCCAAGTATTTAATTAAAGTGAGATAAAAATGTATACTTTTTGAGATTAGAAAAAAGGCTCAACCGATCACATTAATGCTTCTTCTATTTGTCCCTTCAAGGTTCACTGTAAATCCCTACAACTCTCATTCAGAAAAGGCTCCAGTAGAACCTCCTCAGAAAGCTACTGCAGCAACCCACCCAAAGAATGGCTCTAAGCATTAGACCAAACGTGTGATACTGGTAGTACGGCGACGTGATGGTCCTTACAAGAACAGTTATGAATGTAGATCAAAAGTTTCCACCTTAAATCACAGCATAATATTTTGTTTTATTGTCTTCATCACTAAATCAACAACACACTTCCTTAAAGTACATCCAGAAAGAACAGGAACCTAACTTGACTATTAGCCAAATGTAAAGAGTCTGCATCTTCAGGAATCCCAAAATTTGCAGAACCTGTTGCTCTTCTGTAAGTTACATCACATTAGACCGCATCACTTTGTGTTTTAAAACATGACAAAAACATAAAATATGTTTGAGATGAATTCAGAACCCCTGCACTGAACATGGTGTCTGCCAATTCAACGGATCAGAAGACAAAGCGAGACAAAGCATGCAAAGCTGAGATTGGTGTGTGTTACGCTCTCAATGTGACACACTTCCCTGAATAATTCAGCCTTGCTTGCAGGCAGCCACGGGTCGCACACATCAATATTCTCGTATCTGCAGTGTTGTCTTTCAAAGGCGAACCAGGTCTGCAATGGCGCTGGCTATCAATCTTGTGGCTCTGCAGTGGCCATCTAATTCATAAAATGGAACAAGCCTTCTAGGCCAATTCTTACATCAACCTTGTCTCAAAATGGAGCTGACAGTCATGAAACAAATGGAAGGCACTACATTCGCATCCAAAGCCTCATCTGTCAGACACCTTCCTCATAATGTCACTGTGATGAATAATCAATGGTGATCACCACAAACGAACGTTTCCTAAACGTCCATGTCCACTTAAAACACAACGACTAAAATTTTAATACATTTTAGTGAGAACCTTCCTTCTGACCTGTCTTGGCAACAAAGATGCAACACACTGTGTAATTAATCAAATTACTGCATTGTTGCCCATGGTGAAGGATTTTATTCATTAATAAATATCAATCTCAATCAATCTTTGGAAGGTTATATCCTCTCAAAGTTACCTCTAGGTATCATATTTTATCCAAGAAGTGTCAAAATTGTTGTCAAAAAGCTTTAAGAGGTAAAAAAAAAAAACACATTAACGGTCTTTTGTCTCTCTGAGGAACACTCTTTGTGGAACCTTAAAAAACACATTCAAAAAAAGAAGTAGAACCTTATTAGAAATCTATAACAGCTGGCCATCCAAAGAATGGAGATGTGTTGGTCCTTACCAGTTCAGTTATGTAGCTCAAAAAAATCCACCTTAAATCAAAGGGTTTCCTTTTCAGAAGGGGCTCCAAGTAGAACCTTCTTAAAAAGCCAGAAAAGCTAGCCAATCCAAAGACCCCATAAGGATCCTCACAATGCAATATTATACAGGACCAACATCAACAACTAGCTTGCAGAGTTTTAATATTCTCAGATGTCGGGTTATTTTCAGTGCCTTGTAAGTGAATCTGTACCATTCTTCACTGAAGAACTAAAACAAGCTGGTAGAATGCACAATAATAAAGAGTTGAGACAGGTGGCTACACCACCTAGGTTGTTGGGTATATTGCCAGAGGGTTCAAGAGATTCTGGCCCACCCAATACATGAATCTGTTTATCTTCAATAACTGCATTATCCTAGTCAGAGTTGCAGGATCCCAGTGCATCCTGGGAACACTGAGGATGAGGGGGGAATACATCTTGGATAGGACACCCAATCCTCTCCCATTAAAGCTATGGCTAAATATTTGAACAGTTCTTGATTTTGCTGCTGATCTCACAAGGTATCTTTAAGATTGTTCTTGTTTTTATAGTTTTGATATACTCTTATTTTTATGCTTAGAAATAAATGTGTTCATTTAAGGTATGTAAATATACCATGACCTAAGGGCTGTTTGCTTTTTTCCTACCAAGATAAGTCACATATTTTCAAAGATTAGTTCTGAAACTGGTGTGTACCAACAACTGCCTACTGAGGGTGGAAAGGCTGCCATCTTGGAATAAAGTAAGAACCATTTTCCTTATATAATCAACTGTGTCTTATTAAAGCAGGCCACATCGAAGACATAAAGTTTCAGACATTGTCTTTCTCCAGAACATCAGGCGATCTGATGCATTCATGACTTACTTCATTTTGTAAAATTATAGTCCATAGTCCAGATTGCTTCTTGCACAATATTAAGTCCAAAATTGCATCTACTTCAGGGACAGATTCAAATAAATGTCCCGTGGTGCATAACGTTTTACACCCACATTAGTATCTCAGAAAGATCTAGATGTACAAAACCCTCCATTTATGCTGTATTTTAGAAAGAGGGGGTGTTTCACATGGGTGTGAAATTCCTTAAGGAGCACCGTTTCAGTACTCATCAAGGCCACCCAGGATTCTTTCCTCTCCTAACTCCCTGAGCCTGAACGCCAAGTACTGATGTAACCCAACACCCTCCATTGTCATTCTCTCATGACGATGGAGGCTTGTGGAACATACCCTCTAAAAATATCTGCATACCCATCCCTTTGGGGTTCTAGCAGAAGCAAGCAGGAGGTGGTGGGAGAAGATGAAAATCCCAGCCTGCTCCAGGCAGATGCTTGGCCAACAGCGCTGAAGGAGGCATGGGACAGGGGCCAGTCATGCCAGCGTACCAGTGGGCTTGTGGTCGTTAGGAGTTTCCCGTACTAGTGTCGTGAAATATAGAAAAAGATCTGACAGTCCGTAGTAATGGGAGAGGGGCGGCTTGCTCAAAGTGCAAATCTTCACTTGGTTCAGTACGGTTTGCTCATGATCATTTCAGTTTGTTTGGCTTTACAATAGCTGCTAGTCCTTATATGTGGCCAGTTATGCACCTTCCAAATCATTGTATTGCAATTTGCATGAAGTACTAGGCTTGTGTTATTATGCAGATGTATGATATATGTTAAATATCAAAGCAAACATTTTCACATTAAGAATTGCCCTTGAAACAACCGAAACTATTTAAAAAGGGGCAGTCGTGGCCTAATGGTCAAACTTGTAACCCGAAGGTCGTGGGTTGGAGTCTCGGGTCCAGCAGGGATTGTAGGTGGGGGAGTGAATGACCAGCGCTCTCTGCCACCCNTGTGTGTGTGTGCACTTAGATGGGTTAAATGCAGAGCACAAATTCCAAGTATGGGTCACCATACTTGGCCACAAAGTCACTTCACTTCACTTAAAACCTTTTTTTAATCAACACTGACTGATATCTAGGGTGTTTTCACACTAGGCCTTGAGTCTGTGACCAGGTCTGATTCTGCATATTTGGCAAATGGATTCATAATTGCAAGTTTGCTTCTGAACTATAGATCAATTGCACAATTCCATACATCACTTTTGTGAACACAGGTTTGCAAAATGGTAGGCGCTAAGTTCACCCTCTTGCGTTTTCCTTTGGTACCAACATTCAGGAGATGAAGAACAGTGCTTTTGAATGCACATAATTTCATCGTGCAGGCATATCTGCGAAAACAGGAATGTAATCTCTTATAAAAAAGACTTTGAGCCATGCTAGACGTGTGTTTTTCACGACGTTGTCAGTGCAAGCACACATACCACAAAGGTAAGCTAAATTACAGTGCTCCAGTCCTACAAAGATCTTGCTATAAGAGGACACTTGAAACAGGAAGACATGCTGGACCAATCACATTACTGTGCACACAGCCCCGAAAGCGAATAGATTCCACACCTCCTGCCCTAAGCCACCATTTTCAAGAAGACCACAGGTCAGTTCTCTGGCCACTCCCGGGTTCAAAAACAGTTTTCACTAAATGTATCAAACTCTCATGCAGAGTCCAGAAAAAAAAAAATCATAAGTGTGAAAATAACCTTAATCAAAGACAAAGACCAAATCACTGGCCGAAAAGTTCCTTTTGGCTCCTTTAACAGTCTAGCAAGACCCGCTGAGATCATTCACTACCCTCATGGGCTTGCTTCCTCACACAGGCTGGCTTTTGGCGCTGTCAGGACAAACGGTGCAGGTGCTCAGCAAGAAGCAAGGTCATGGAGATCCAAGGGATTAGAGCTCAAAGTCAATACCGGGTTGCTCTCCGCCCAGGTTTAGACCCATTAATCCATTAGATCTAGACATTCTCCTACCTGAATCCCCCGAAGAGTGGACAGGGGATCAATGGCACTCTGCTTAAGCTAACTGATGGCCAGGAGTCATGCTTCTCTCTATCAGCTTTTTTAGCACAGGGTAAGACGAGTAATGAAATGCAAAGAGCAGTTTGCTAAGTTTAGAGAAAACAGACTGGACATAATTGTTTTTCAATGTCCATATATCAGAAGATGTTCACATCCTTGGTAAGGGTAATAAGCCATCCATTCATTCAAATAAACTGATGTATTAATATAAAAGAGCGTACAAAAACAATAATCGTTTTAAATACTAGTCATACCCTTGCAGATTCTATGAGCAGATGTTCACCTATTCACCAGGGGACTTGATCATTGTTTTCTGATTTAATTCTGTCCTCCAAAGACACTGAATGATGCCATTTAAAGTAAGCCCTGCAATATCATGTGCATGCTTTTGGTCATTCGTCAATGTCTGGCAAGACTGCTTGCTGCAGAGACATTCTGGTGACATTTATCACTCCAGGACTTTCATCTGGGGGTCAGGCTCTGACACCTCCCTGACCTAATATTATTGAATCTTTTCTGCACTTAAATATTTATAGTGGTTTAATTGATGTTCTCTTCACAGCTATGGAGAGCTCCTGCTGTGGGGCCCCAGACCCCCGACTGAGCTCGCTCACTGATTTCCCTCCACGGAGCCTCCCACTGGGACCGAATGCTGAGGAGGAGGGGGCTGTCTTTGGCCTGGACTGTACCGCCAATCTGTCAAACCACCAGAGAGAAGGGATGAGGGAGAGAGAGACAGAGTAAAGCACAAGAGGAAAAGAGAGACGAATGGATAGACTAGAAGATGGATATAAGCCTACGAAGGCTTTTGACTTACTAGCTGAAAGAAAGAAAGAATATAGCATGACTAAAATTAACTAAAAATATGTGAACATCCTGCTTGCAACACCATGTGATTAATTTTTATTTAGATAATTGTTCCATTATATAAAATACTGCTGGGATGGAAAATTCCACACATTATGTTATATGTTATATATCTCCAAATGTACTTGATATTGTCTCATTTAACATTGCGAATAAGTTGCAGATAGATAGATAGATAGATAGATAGATAGATAGATAGATAGATAGATAGATAGATAGATAGATTTACTGTCCATTTTCCATACCAAGAAAATTCTAATATATATATATATATATAAAATTACGTCAAAAAAATGTGTTTTTGATAAACGATGAAGTAAAACCAGTTCTTGGCACTGCTCTCAGACTTCTGGGCTCTACTGTATTATGCCACTCCAGTATATCTAGCAGTAGCCATTAGTTCCAGAAATTTGACCCGGCTGTGCCATGAGCTGGAGTCCAGCATTAACAGCCCTTGAGCTGCAGTTCCTGAGAAAGCCCTGGGGAATCCGCCATTGTATCTGGTGTGCACTACTCCATCTAGCTAGCACTGCAGCTGATCAATAACCGCCAGAGCCAGATTCAAACATTCAGTATGAATACAGACCAGATCATGAGCCGCAGCCCAGCCCATCCACTACACACATACACACACACACACACACACACACACACGAGCGTGCGCACACACCGGTTTATTTAACCCATATGTTGTGTTCTGGTCCCAATGTTTTGACTTTTCCATTAGGAAAAATTTCTTTAATGAGCAGGTATAATCAAATTTTAAAAATCATAAATTATGATGATGTTCTGATCGTCTATTTAAATTTCAAGGTGAAAATTTCCACATTTACAACATTTCTGACAAAGATTTATTTATTTATTTACGTATTTATTTTCACTTCACTGTATTTATTATGTAAGAAGCAACTGTCTGGTCCCATAAATATGATTTATTTCATTATTTATTATGTATTATTCATATTTATTCCATTTATTAGTTATTTATATTTTGTGTGTTTTGCTATAAAATCAAAGGAGGTGGCAAATCTGAGCACAACCCCAATGAACGGTCTTTATTTCAGTGTTAAAGCAATTAAATATTAACTTATTTTAATACCCTCAACAGCCAGGATGGACTTCTACCACTCAGAGCAAAGTAACCACGACTTCACGTGCACTTTTTCACTTTTTCCTGTAATCATTTCCTCTCTCGTTTTCTAAAACATTTCACAAGTAGTGAACTCTCTCCAGCCAAGACCTATAAACCCCCCCACCCCACACACACACACACACACACACACACACACATCCCCCAACTATCCACCCAAGCTCAAATTAAGAATTTATTTTAACCGCCGTGCAGCTCCACTCGACACGTGTTGGCGTTTCCTGATCAAAGGTGTGCGCGTTCCTTTTATTGCAGTCGGGGAGAGCTGACACACACGAGAGGACATTAATGAATAACCTTCACGCCAACACCCACTTCTCATTATTGGAGGAAAAAAAGAATTTTAAAAACAGGCAGAAAGAGAGAAAAGTCGTAAAACTTCTAAGCACCGCTCACCCATGTGAGTCGCCGTGCAGCACTACAGAGGACGAGACGGAGCCAGTGAGCCAGTGAATCTCTGCATACGTGTATCTGTACAATTCATTTTAAAATACATCCCTTTAATCGTAAATAAGAGACGGAGGCTTCAAATGTACCAACCTGTT
This sequence comes from Pangasius macronema, assembly GCA_037577455.1. NCBI lineage: Eukaryota > Metazoa > Chordata > Actinopteri > Siluriformes > Pangasiidae > Pangasius > Pangasius macronema. The sequence continues at coordinate 4,865,416 of CM074948.1, read as the reverse complement.
TTTAACAAGAAAAAGTTTAAGGTGTTTTTTGGCATTTTAGTAGAAAAATTTATGGTATGTGTGGTAAAATAATTTTTAGTATTGATACACATTTAGTAAAATTATTTTTTGTTTCTATGCCAGTAATAATCATATCAATGATCTCAATTGAGAACAGAGGTTTTTCTGGCCCGGAAATAAGCTCCGCCCACAGCCAGAGCAGAGCTTCACTGTATGTAGTTACGACAGAAGAGGTGAGGACGGACAGTTTTATGGGAAAGGCTACTCTTTTCAAATTCAACTCACCTTGTGTGCGGCTCTAAAATTACAAACTGCTCCTTTAATCTGTAGTAATCATTGTTACACAGAGACTCTTTACCTGCACGGAGTTGGACAGATCAGTAGCCTGGGTACCTGGGACAAGTAGATTTTATGTCAGGGCAATGAATTTTTATTCATACTTGCCTGCTGTTTAAGTAGGTTAACAACTAGAAAGAAAAAAAAACTACTCCTTCTTGACTTTCGTGAAAAAAAAACTGTTGTTAATTGCTATGTATGTTTAAACAGTGCAGTATGAATGAATGACATACCTCAATACTGTAACTAACAGAGTGAAAAACACTGAGAAATATCGAGTCCACCGCGAAGCTGATATATAACGTCCCTTATTTTACACTGAGAGAAAATAATGATGCTAGTCAGACATGTGCTGCAAGGACAGAACAAGACGTCTCACAGCTGACACGTTCGTCAACAACTTGGGGACGTTTTATTGGGGGGAACAAACCCAATGTGCTACATGATCACATACGTGTACATCTCCTTTAGCCTGTATTATCGTCTGTATTTTAGCCTCGTCACTTAGATTTCCAGGCAACAAAACATGGGGCTGGGCAGCACACTGGACATTTTTATTTTATTATTCAGATAAATTTTGACTAATTCTTTTACTGTCAGTGAAAATGAATCAATTTCTTTTAAATTATATTATAAATAGCTAGTTACAAATTAAATAATAACAAAATCATTTCACAGTCATATAAACACAACCCAAAAACCATGAACTTTCTAACACATTAAATTTGATTCTTTTTTTTTTTTTTTTTTCACCAACGTTGACGAGCTAAGACCATTTGACTGGATTCATTTCCAGTGAGTCATTTATGCAACAAATTTACATTTACATTAATGGCATTTGGCAGACGCCCTTATCCAGAGTGACTTACAATTATCTCATTTATACAACTGAGCAGTTGAGGGTGAAGGGCCTTGCTCAAGGGCCCAGCACTGGCAGCTTGGAGGTGATGGGGATCGAACTCATGACCTTCCAATCAGCAGTCCAACATCTCAAAAAACTCAAAGCACATGCACATGAACAAATCCCTGAACCAAACCATAGATATATGGTGTTCAGATTCAGCAGATTCGGATTCAGATTCAGAGTCAGCGCACCTGATTCAGTCCGTTCAGTATGTAATTATTAGCTGCTGAGCTGAATCAATAGTGTTAGAGTTGAGGAGCACAGAGGAACTGTAGGATGGCGACTGAACGATACTGTACGTCTGGCTCCAGACAAGTGGACTATTGCATGAGAAGGATGGAAAAAAAAATCGCGGGTACAGCGGGGATTTCCGGCAAAGTTCAGTCTTGAGTGCATGCCAGGTGCGTACAGTACAGTACGCAGTTTCACCGTTCAAGCGCTAACTGTATCGAGTAATCCTTTACAAATAAAAACAAAGGCCTGGAAAAGATGACCTCAACCCCAAACAGTCAAAAAAATCTCCTCTACTTCTGTATTTAAACCACACTCCTCTGTGTCACACTACATATGGATAATGTTAAAGCTTTTCCTCCCATAGCAAAGGCAAGAGAGAAGAAAAACGCAGCTATCAAAGCTATCCGAACGAGAGCAGGACCCCCACTTTCTCTGGTTCACGTCCTCGCTCTTGCAGGAAGGAGATATACTACGGGACCAAGAGTCTTGCCGTGGCACAGTCGCACAACAAAGGAAATGAATAATAGAGAGGCTGATTTCAGCAGAGCCAGAGGAGAGCGAGCTTCCCTCTCTATTCCCTCTCTCGCTCTTTCTTTCCTCTGGCAGCGGTGCATTGATCTCTCGTTTCTCCATCTCGCGTTCCATATCGTTCTCTCTCTCTCTCTCCCCCTCTCTCTTCCTCTCTCGGCACCTTGTATTCAGCTATCTAACACGAATACAAGCTACTCTGGTTCAGCCAAAACTGACATCCTATTTTACAGAATATCTTAAACCCGATAGAGAAGAGAAGAGAAGAGAAGAGAAGAGAAGAGAAGAGAAGAGAAGAGAAGAGAAGAGAAGAGAAGAGAAGAGNGAAGAGAAGGGGGTGCAGGGGTGCAGAAGACGCATGTGGTTATAATTACAGCCAGACAGCGCAGCACTCCAGCCAAGCTCCGGATCTTAAACACGCCTGACTTTGGAAAGAGAAAGAAGTAAAAGAAGAAGAAAAAAAAAACCCAGCAGAATAAGAGAAAGTCTCATTAAATCCCTGATGCTACACCGCTAGCGCGCGTGCACACTTTTCCAGAACGGATTCTTTCGTGACTAATTTCGCTTTTCTTCTGGGCACGTGTCAAGCAACGACGTGAGCTTTAGGCTGTTTTCCTTTTTCTGTTGCTTTACTCTCAAACTCGCACAAAGGCCATGGACGTACCTGGAGGCCAATTTATGAACTTCTCCTTACCAGCAGGAGACTGAGCTGCATGTCTAAGGAAACGGTTTGTTTCCGCTGCACAAAAAGTGCCAAAACTTTTGTTTTGTTTTGTTTTTTTTTTCATTAGAAATTTTTCCTATGGCTTCTGCACCAGTAACAAAGTTTCCTGCTCAAGACTGGTGCCAATCGTTAGTGACTGGTTATAATAATAATAACAATAATAATAATAATGATGATGAATTGCACAAATGCTTGGCTTTTCAAGAGGTTCCTGAAACCAACCTGAAACAAATCTGAGAATATCTCCGATAAGAACAAAGCGGCGCACCAGAGCACTGCTGAAAGACCGCTTCCTCTTCTCTCTAGAGAATCCACATTTATTAAAACACTTGTAAACTGGCATGGCCATGCGACGCTGAGGCTTGGTATCAAATGCTTAGCAATTACTGTGTTGTAATTATCACTTACAGTACATCATTCATCATCACACACTTTAAACTGTGTCGAGTTGTCAAGTGAGCGCGAGCACGCGGTGGATTCTGACGCGGAAAAAACCTACTGGTGTTATAATAATAACGTGCAGAATACGTGATAAGGCACAGCCATGAATTGTGGCCTATAGAACCAGGACAAATTAAACCAGGAAGAACTATAAACATTACCTGACTAGCAAGATTGCTGCTCATACACGGAGTTTATAAGGAACTTTAACTGTCGAAAAACACAGACGTGCGACTTTTACTTGTTTCGAGTGCTTTGAAGTTCACTACTCAACCAGTTGGGCATTTAAATCATCGTCTTCGGTTATTTTCACAGGCTTGCTAACAATACGTAAAATCTGGCTAGTTAGATTCCATGTACATTAAATCATGCTAACTAGTCTAACGATCCTCCGTTCGTTGCTAGCATCTAAACTACACAGCACTTAGCTTAATTTCACTTCACGCCGTCTGACTTTAGTGTTCAATTAAATTTCATGCTCTTTCCTTTTTTCGTTTCCTTGTACTGTATGAGATACACCACAATGCATCAAGGGAAACCGGTGGTGAAAACTGAGTAGAGTAGAAACGCCGGTTAGCATGCTACATTTTCAGGATTTCTTACAAACTGAAATTTATAAGTGCAGCGTTTTTGGAAGGCTCCGAACGTGGCAGAGACACAAACGACGGAGACACAATCTGTGTCAAACACCACGGTGACCATTTTTTTTCAGTGACGGCCAGTGGAAAACAAAGAGCCGATGGTTTTCGCTTGACGCCGATGCCAGGCTTTGAGAAGGGGCCGGTGGTCCCTGGTGCCTGCTGGGCGAAGTCATCCATATCAGGTTTAAAATAACCACACATGAGACCTAACCTTTACACGAGACAAATGAAAGAAGAGCCGGGCTCGGCGCACGTCAGGAGCAGGCCTCATTCATAGGCGGACCGGCCGAACGCGTGACCTGGATTAAAGCTCGCTGCCTGGAGGCCAACCCTGAATGTCACATGAGGTGACAGGAAGCATTCATCTGCTAAAACGCTGACACTGCAGCATCAAGAGGAGTGGAGAGAGCTGCAGAGGCTGACACGCACCAGTACACACCATCATCTTATACACTGGCAGTCCACTGCCTCGTACGTTCTCGCATCCTCAAATAATCGTATCACTCTACTTCGTGTTTGTCCACATACTCAGAGATTAGCTTACACCACAGCGATGGTGAATGTGCAATTCTGATTATTTTAAAGGATAGAAAGTATGTACACAACGAGATATTATAGACACCACATTCTCCTTATTTTGTGAAGTAATGTCCTTTTATTAGTTGAACCACCATTTAACAGTGACTCTACTTTGAGTCAGGCTGTTGTTGATTCTTTTCCCGTAACAACGCATGCCCAAATGTTTCATTCCTTATGTGGCTGTTTTGATAAACCGTTTCACAGCAGATGGACAAACTGATGGCGGCATTCTGAGAAAGCCGGAGATAAAAATATATATAGGAAGACATGACAAACGCCAAACACAAACGAAATATTACCGCTTTGAATGGCAGCCTGCCCGGGAGTGTACTGTTCCTCCGTCACATTGTCTTCTACTGCCATGGAGGAAAGAGAGGGAGAGAGAAAAACACAGAATAAATTAGTCACCAAACACGCAAGCGCAGAAATCCTTGGCTAAACAATCTCATCCTAATCTTCTGGAATCTCTTAAGCACAGCTTCAGTGTGTTGTTGTGGTTTTAGCATTGATATTCAGCCTGAGCTTTTTTTTTTAATGCGACTTTGTCTGTTTTCTCTTTTTTCCGCCAGGCCTGGTTCGGCTCGTTCATATGCAGCAGGTTTTGCAGGGAGGCCCACAGCTACCCACATAAATCACTTATTGAGTTGAGTAATAACATGATGAATTATAAAAAATCCCCCCCAAACAAAGATCTCGCCGCACGCCGTGGCCTGCTGTCCAATACATGAATAACTCATCGGGTTTGTCTCGCAACAATGCACTAACATTCTAATCATGAACCTCGATGCTGCAAGCAGCTACAAGGAGCTGTGTACACTTTAAGGGAAAAAAAAAAACAAGTGTGAGGTTGTCAGAGGTAACACTGCGCATCCTGTCTGTTTGGAGCTTCGTCACCTGCAGCACTTCTGCCTCCTGTCTTTCCACTAGCCCAGCCATGTCTGTGCATCCTAATGATTCTCAGCAACTGCTCGAGAAGCTACGCTGGTCCGCAAATGAACCCCCCTGCTTGTCGGCTATTTAGACAAATTCATTACATGGCAATCGAGCGCTCTTTGACGAGTGTACGGGGCGCCGGTTGTGGTTGCTCGCTGTAAAACTGTTTCATTAGAGGCTCCTTGCCTCACCGGCTAAAACTGGAAGCACTCCTTGTCTGTATGTCAGGTGCGGCGAGCTAAATGGATTTTAGCAGCAGGATGAGAACAAAAGACTCCCACCTGCTCCATGGAAAATGAGGGTCTCCGGGAGGAGGCCTGCACTCCTCGCCACTCCTCTCCCGCCGTCGGAAAGCCGGCCTCCATTATGCCTCGTTCCCCATCTACCCTTTCATTTCCTGAGCGCGGCGAGTGGGAGTCGTGACAAGAGGGCCCTGCTGGGGGCCACCGGCCGCGCAGGAGGCCGTCTTGAACAGAGCCTTTTTAAAAAGTCCTCCATTTGACATAATTAAGTCAGAGGCTAGTGGCGCTGGAGTAGGTGGGCTGTGCGGGGAAAAAACGACAGGGCAGAGGCAGGCAAGCTGCGTCAAACTCGCTTTTCTTCCGAAAAGCTCGGCGGGATCTTGAGTCAAAGCTTGCTGAGGAGAGCAATCAAAATTCTGACTGGTTGGATCATTACAGTGTTTTTTTCTGCCATGTTAGTGCCAGGCTGACTGCAGCCATTCAAAAACTATAAGAAGTCTCATTTAAGTGGAGCCAACTTTCAGACGAGAAAAGCTAGTAAGCTCTTCTAAAGCTATGTCACAAAAGCATGCTCAATGTTCCGGTGATGGAAATCACAACCCACCAGGGTCAAAGCTGTTTCATGTTTTTTTCAGTTCTTATACTTATTAATGTATTGTTAGAACTGAATGAATAAAAACTAGTCATTTATCCTATGCGCTTATGTAAATTATGTACCTGTTCCGTCGACTAACCTGGTCTTATCGATGTTCCTACCTCTGTAATGGAGACCTTTCCTTCTTCACAGTGTATAAAAGCATAAATCTTTCATTTCATTTACTCTCTCTGGTCTGATTAGTGAAATGAAAGCAGAAGGTTTAAAGGTGGCATCAGCCTGTTTAAGTGATGACGTGATTTGAATGGGTTTAATCCAAATCTCAGTAAAAAACAAGTAGCCTATACGCAGACCTAACGCGCTCTGTCAGTGGAAATCTCAGGAATAAAACATTCCACAGCTGCAGTGAATTGCCAAAATATTACTGTACACATTGAACTAATGAGCCTAATATCTGCATACATGGATTATACTCGGAGGGGGTCTGTGCGATTTATTTTGCAGATAAAGGGGGACCCTGTCGGCAAAAAGTTAGAGAACTCCTTCGCTGCACAGTGTGCGATATCTTGTAATTGGTCATCATTTCTATAGAAAAGCACGAAACCAGTCTCGAGAGAAGTTATGACACAAATTGAGACCGGCTTGATGTCCAAATATTCCTCCCCGGAAAACAGACGCACAGCTTGCGCACGTTCACGTGAGCTAAATGAATTTCTGTGGCGCGCTGGAGAACGGCGCACGCAGGAGCATTTTCAATCCGGACAGGAGGGGGGTTCTTAATAAATCCCCCACAGCCAAATGGGAGATGGGAGTACGGGGAGTTCATAGTTTTGTTTTGATTACCATCCCTGTTGGTGAGAACCGGGGAGTTCAGGCAGAAAATTCCTTTTAATGACACGATCAGAACTTTTGCATTACGGCAGCTGAACAGTCATTTGTCACCATGGCGCTCTCATTAAAAAAGTTTCTGTCGTTTCGACTGAACTGCACGTATTCGGTGCTTTTTAGGGCCGTGTTGTTTTTTTTTTTTTATATACAGCACATAAATTCCTTCTCAGTTGGATGTTGTGATGGTTTATCCTGCTGGGGAAGTGATTAGCCATTAACAGTAGTGAAGATAAAGACTACTGCACAACCTGCCATACTGTCTCACGCCATCGATGGGCACACGTGGAGTTATGAATATGAAACCTGAGGCAGAGGCGCAGCACTGACGAGCGATCGGAGCGTCTGAGAATGGAAAGTAAAGTAACGCTGGGATTTGAGGGACTAAATACAAAGAAAATGCAAAATCTCTTTATGGGAAATGTGCTGATGTGCTGTAAAACGACTAGGGGTGCTACGATGCAGGAAGCTGATGAAGCAATTTGGTTCACGATTCGTTGGTCCTACAAGATACAAGATACAAGATATTCATGTTCTGTATGTCAGCTTCATAAAACTGTAAACACAATGAAAAAAAAAAACACTGGAAATATGAATAAGGGTTTACATCAGGGGTCACCAGAGAGCATTCGACGTATGAAAAACGTTGGCTGTGGTTCAGTGACTCCAGTTTTCTAAACTATCTGTAGATAGTAGACAATGTCAAATAGGTTAGTGTATGTGTGCACATTTCGACACTCGACTTCGCCGCGTACAAGTGACTCTTTCTGAGATTGTTCTTCTCATTTGCCTTCTGTGGTCTGGTAAGTGAACGGGCAACATGGCTTGTACCAGACAAATACAGAATGATGGACAGAAGAATGGACAGAAAGGTATGTGTCTATTCTCTACCTCAACTTCAAAACGAATATATCTCATCCGTGTGACATGATATATCGATACACCGATAACCCCAATCTGTGCAGCCCTGTGCAAGCCTGGGTCATGAGGTCATACCCTGTGACTCAAACACACACACACACACACACACACACACAGTACACACACACACACTCATATCCGCTCCCTCAGCGACTTGCTGGACTTTTTTCCTAGGTGTAGTCACTCCATGACTTCTTTTCTGCTGTACAGCATGACACAAAAAGACAGAAAAGCTTATTTTTACATGTTTTTGATGATTAAAATGCCGCTTCGCCCATGCAATCGATAACAAAGCTTCACAGTGCCCTCTTTTATTCTCTCATCTCAACTCGCTTCTCTATATTTACAGCCTGCTGACACCTAAAACTGCATCTCATTTACAGAATTGTTAAAAATGTACCGAATATTCGTCACGGTTATTTTAGTACCTGTAAGCTTTCTGTAATTAAAGGTGCAGTCAGTGATTTTTTTAGTCATCAGTGTTTTCTCCGAAGCCACACCCCCAAATGACATCATCACTCTTATGGGTAGAACGCCTGAATGCAAATGCAACATGACTGGAAAAAAAGTGACTCGTTAAATATTGATAAGCCACAATGTTGTTGTTTTTTTTTCATTTTCTTTTTTGTTTTTTTACAGAACCACAGAGACTAAGGTTTCTCCTCCGTATTGATATTTTATACGAGCTGCTTGAACGTGAGGAGAAACTTCACCGACGATTAGAAAAATTGTTTTGACTTTTGACCATTTAACCCATTAAAAAAAACATCGCTGACTCTACCTTTAAATCATTTATGTCTGAGGGTAAAAAAAAAGAGTAGGATTTAGAGCTTTCCTGTCACGCTTCTTCTCACCATGAGACGTTCAAATAACAACAGTCACGATGCGTGCTGAAAAAATACGACCAGTGCGTTTAAATCTATCCATTTTATACAGTATCAGCATACAAGTAAAAGTCCAGTCACAGCTATAAATACACACACTGGACGGCTTCAAATTATTCATTCACGCTAAAACTCTTACAAGAAAGATTCACAAACAGATCACACACTGACTTTAGCTCTTGGTGGTAAATCAGTGCCGCTTTCACCAAGGAACCAAGGAACGTTGGAAAACATTAACTAAGGCTAACGAAGAACAGCTTCTCTCAGAAGTCAGCTAGCATGGTAATACCTCTGCCATATAAACTAGCTGAATGCTAATCGCTAGCTGCGTGTACGTAGCAGCAGCTAGACTCCAGCGATGAGTATTAGCTCTCGTACTCGCTGTCACATCTGTTAACATTTAGGCTTGTTAGGAATTTAGATTGACTCCTTGGAGCTAAATGCTAAACTCATAAATTCAGTGTGCAATATTTTAATGTGCAGTACCGTCACACTCCTGGCAAGCTACAATTCTGTCTCTCAACCAATTCTGCCTGTATTATACTGTTTTTGTGTATATATATAGAGTCTATTTGATTTTGTTACCTCATATTAGAATAGTTTTTAATCTATCTTGTTCTTGTGTGCATCCTCGTTCTGTACTGTACCCCTGCTGCTGCTAAATGCAATTTCCCCACTGCGGGACAAATAAATGAGGAATATCTTACTCTTACTCTTAGTCTTAAAGAAAGTCAGCTTATGACTTTTCAGATTTAGGATAGAGAAATAAAGTAATGAGGAGAACGTAGAGATGTTTGTCAACGAATGTATAATTCTGTGGGGGAGAGAGCTGTTGCTTCGCCGAACGCAGTTAGCATGCTAACAAAAGGAAACTTCGAGCAGCATGATGCATTTCTGAGTGAACTGTTTTTTATCCCGTGATTGCCTAAAGCGAAGGAGATCCCAAGATATCGTTGGTTAGCACCCTCCTCCTTTTCAAACCTTTTTTTTTATTATTTCTGTCTGATGTGCTTGAGAAAAGGTTAAAAAGGGTGAATTTTGAGTTTATGGTTAAAGATGACTAACTACAGCCATCTCAGAAGTGCCATCTTACAGTAAGTCCTCGTCAGAAAGACATCGATTCGCCCTTCACACCAGAGAGACGCTCGTACAGCTGGTTTTAAATAATAGGGGATGTTAGCGGAGCTGAACGGCGGCAGAATGGTGCTGTAGAACCAGAGGACTGACCACGAGAGAAACCCTCATGAGGCGAACCACCACTCAATTTAGAGCAGGGCACGACGGGTCACTCTGCCTCAATTAAGACTCGGAGCTAAGACGCCAGAAACAGGACGTCCTCACAAGTAGCTACTGAATTCACGTGCACGTTATAATTATGCACATTACATTATATATCATTGTAATTGGTGACTAGTACAATAGCTTTTTTTTTTTTTCCCTCATTAGCAGTGTTAGTATTTATGTCTTTCTGTGGTGATCATTAGGACATTCTGTGGTACTCTGTGTAATAAGACGCATTAAAAAGAAGCATGACCTTCACGGTAAGCAATATTAAAGGTTATTATTGAATCGGATGCAAATAAAGCCGTGCCAAACCAGCGACGTCATTATTAATTCATACTAATCTCATTAGCAGCCATAATAAAACCGACAACGAGATATTTTACCATATTTGTTAAGATGATCGGTCTTAATTACTAACACGTTACACGCACGCACGCACGCACACTCCCAGCTGGACCGGCGAGAGAACCGGAAAAAAGAAAGAAAAGAAAAAAAAAGAGCCACCTACAATGACAAAAAAGAAAGAAACTGAGGAGAAAAAAAACAGAAAAATCGGCCAGCTCCCGAGACACCATGAACAACTTACAGAGGCGAGTGTCATGAGAAGTGACAGCTCTGCTAATGGGATTTTTTTATGGTTCTCTGACAGATTTCTTAATGACAATGACATTTTTTTCCCTGTAATATTAAAGAATGTTGATGGATGGCGTTATTACACGCTTATAACCATCGAAGTTCTAAAGCAGGCAAACGATCACTTTAACCCCTTAACGTCTCAGCAGTTATTCAGCTATTCATCACGTTGTGCTGTTAGAGGAAAATAATCAATCGCAGGGTCGGGTGATGAAATGTGATCATGAGATTTTTTTTTTTTTTCAAAAATAGCAAAAAAAAAGTAGCAATTTGACATGTTGTATATATTTAAAAAAAACAGCATTTTGCACTTTTTTTATCCATTTATAGCTACATTTTATGTTGCGGAACATCCGCTAAACAGATTAGTTCCTGCTGTCGCTAACATTAAAGCAGCTATTTAAAAAAAAAAAGCCATTCCCTCATTAGCCTCTCTTTCTTCTCTTTTGAGTTTAATAAGATTAAAACACAGCTTGTCATGTTACCAGAAAGAGCACAAAGTCTTCTGTACTGAAGACTTTCCCATGGAGGAAAACGTACTGACTCTTATACACACACATACACACACACACACACACACACACACACACACACACACACACACACACACACATATATTCATATATATATTACAACACTGGAGACTCCTTTTATAAATGTTCCTTATGGAAAACAAAGCAATGTTACTATTTTCTTTACTATAAAAATGATAATGTGTTCGAATGAGTGCATAATGTAAAGCTGAAATACTCTGTATTATTATTATCTGATTATTCTGTGAAACTATTAGGAAAGGTGTGTAGACAGCCATTAAAATCAGTAGAGAAAAAAAAGTAGAGAGCCATTAGAGTAAATGTGGACCAGTAAACATGCCCTGGGAGTTTAAGGGATTAGTGCACAGAGTAACTAACACAGACTAACACAGACTCTAGTGCACAGAGTAACAAACTGTGAGCAATCGGAGGAGAATTTAAGAAAAAAGCCTCCAATCAAACTTCAGCAGTAATCAGTACAGTGAATATGAACTGAAGCGTAAACACACGGGTGCCAAGAATTATAGTACGAAAAATAACTTTGTTGCTTGAGGATGTTAAAAATCTGTAAGAACCTTCAGGCATTAAACACAAATCACAATAAAACCTCAGGTTATTCACTGCAGTACAGAAAGCTCACATGACTACACGAGCATTCACGTGTGATTTTCTCACGATTAATTTATCTCACGTGAGTTTCTCCTGTGATTCATTTTTCAACTGCGATTTGCTCATGATTCGTTTATTTTCCAATCAGCTTTTTTTCCATGATTTGTTTATTGTCACGTGTGATTCTTTATGATTCACTCATTCTGACATGTGACTCTCATGTGATTCATTTTTTCACACGTGATTCTTATAGGATTCATTTATATTCACGTGAGATTCTCAGGTAACTCATTTATTGTCATATGTGATGAAGAATTTTTGACATGTAGGGAAGGTCCTTTTAGTTTTCACGCGATCACACATTATCCACGTGATGTCACGTGTTTCAGTAGTGCTTACATACTTCTCGCATAATCACACGTGAAATGTGTGCGCTGTGAGAATTTTCTGATGTTCAAGAACACGTTGAGGCAATGATACACATGCTTGAACAATATACCGTAACATAATAACACCGTATATTTAGGCACGGCGTTGCACTGCAAGGATTTAGGGCTGGTAAGGACAAATTGAAACTTGCGAAAGCCGAATTGAGAGGCGCATATTTTTTCAGGTGCATATGACACCGGAGTGATTTCATGGCACCCGAGATACGGCAGATAAATGGTGCAGAAAATACATTTATGTATGCAGGATTCCCTGCCAATAAAAGCCGAGTGGTGGGTCGGAGACGCACTGGTGGAGGGCACGCCGGTGTCCAGTGATCACACGCCACAGCTGCGTTTCAGTAAGAAAAAGAGAGAGAGAAGGAATAGAGGAGGAAAAGAAAGAGCAACGTGGCAGGCGTCACGCATTCCAGAGCGACACAGAAGATCCAACTTGGCGACAAAGCACCGGAAAAAATGGAATGACAGGAAGTATGTATGTACGAGCGACGCAGGAAGGCAGGACTGGGTAAATGTCAGACACCGATTTTGAAGTGTTTGCATACAAGCGGATGATGTATGGCCTCCGTCTGCGCCGTTTATTCCCTCAAGCAATAACGCCATCGCCTCAGATGATATTGGGAAAAAAAAGAAAAAGGCTTTTGGAATTTCGCTGGGATCCACATGTGCAGCCTGGGACACTTGGGGTCACGTTTCACGTTTCTGCTCGGAGATGTGCTTCGTTCCACAGCGTCTGCTTCAGGGCTTCTCAAACTTTTTGTTAACGTTACCATGCCGTGATCATGATTTACATTGTTTAAATGGAGAGGAAATAATATTTTATATTTCTATGTATTAGTCAGAGAGCTTAATTCCTGAACTTCTCACCAATCCATTCAAATCAAAACGGCCATTCAAGCAGGTTAATAACTATAACCCAGTAAATATAATAAAATATAATATGATTATGATTGTGTTGTGATTCGGAGCTCTGGTAACCCCCTGAAATCTGAACGAAGTATACTTATACTTATATCAAGTCCAAAATCAGAACCAGAAACTTTTACAGAACCAGTCAAATGTCAAAAATATACTGACGACGAGTTTCGAATCCATTTCCTGCCGCTCGCACGAACATCTCTTAGCCATTAATTCGACATAAAAGCGTGCGATTAAACAAAAGAGGCTCGGGTGAAATGAAAAACGCAACCCATACCAACGTCATACACTCACTCGCCATGACTTCATCTCTGAGTCTTGGTGTTTAGAGTGCGTATCTCTAAATGATGCCACGAATGTAAAGAGCAGATGAGCTTCCTGCTTCGCCCCAGCGTGTGCCTGCTGTCTGTCAACACGTTCGGTGGAAGAATGGAGCGATGCGATCGTGGTTGTATTCTCTTCTCCCCCGAGGCACTGATTTAAAATGGTGGCTGGAAAGAACACACCGCAGACCGTGTAATCTTCCTTTCAGACGACTTCCGAGAATCAAAGGGGTGTAGAGGGGGGGGGTAAATAAATAAATAAACAAACAAACAAGTAAATAAATAAATAAATAAATAAATAAGGGGGGGAGACCACAAGCTGGGAATGTGAAATCGCCGACGATTATTTGCTGAGCGAAATACAAAGCCTGCCAGATGAACTGGAGCTTAGCCATGAATACCAGTGGCTGCCCTCAAAGGCGACAGGGGGAAAAAGTCTGCATTCAATTTACTTTACTGCCTGTGTGTGTGTGTGTGTGTGTGTGTGTGTGTGTGTGTGTGTGTGAGATCAAAGAGAGGTCTTTCTAGTCTTGTTTGCAAACGTGTGATTATGCGTGATTAAGCCCAAGTCCTTAAAGACTATGTTTGCATCAGGATAAGTTGATAAAAAAAAAACGACTCGGTACATAGAAAGACGTACGTTGTGAAAAGGCTGCACGTCGATCATTCGCAGTGTTTGTGCTGTGCAGCGAGACACGACGTGTGGAAACGTTCCTCCTAGATCCAGACTAACTAGTGATCGATCACACATGACCCATAGCTGCTCACACACACACACACACACTCATGCACACTCATACACATTTCCCATTTCCCATTTCCCCGCTCGAGTGATGCATCCTCTGAAAACGAGCCTCTCAAAACTCACAACCCAAACTGCATGTCAGAGTCCAGCAGAGCTTTCCTCAGAGCTGACTTTCCTCAGAGCCTCTCTCTTCACACACACACACACACACACACCTGATCAGCTCATCAGCTCACTATTAAGTGTGTCAGAGCAGGAAATCACCAAACTGTTTTGGAAACTGGATCCAAACACAGGTTCTGCTTTGTCTATCACACACACACAAAAAGAAAGGCGTGCTCCTGCTCTTCTAAAAGTCATGTGACACGACCGAGCTGATCCTACGAGCCAGAATCAGGGGCGGTTTACGTTAAACCCTTCACCTTCACCTTCACCTCCACCTTCACCTCTGCACAGAGACGAAGTACGAAGTGTCACAAATGTGCAGCTGACATCTCTCCAAAGCTTCAACTTTTCTCCCTGCTCCCAAATGGTCAAGCGAGTTGGAGTAAAGCACAACACACACCGTGTGCACGTCCCAGTCTGTGTAATGCAATGCCTCAATATTTACAATATGCACGCGCTCAAAGGGCTGGGGAAATATCTACAGAGCTACAGTGTTAGAAATTGCCATGACCCTGAACACTGAATACTGAATACTGAATTCCGTTACAGAGAGAGAGAGACACACAGAGAGAGAGAGAGAGAGAGAGAGAGAGAGAGCAATGAGAGAGCAATGAGAACAATTGTTTTCTCTCTCTTTTTTTTTTTTTTTTTTTTTTTTTTTTTTATAATGTCCTCTTAGTAGGAAAATTGTAAACACCACCAAAGTTCCAAAGTCCTACAGGCACTCTGGAGCTGCTATTATTGGTGTAAAATGATGCAACACGCACAGCCTTTACGCAACGCGCGTCGCCTCAGACCTGAAACCCAAAGCGCGTCTGTGCTCTCAAACGGCGCCTGTTAAAACGTTACACCGCATGCATTCAGGTGCAGGAGAGAGCAGGCGAGGCAAGGCAAGGCAAGGCGAGGCGAGGCGAGGCGAGGCAGGGCTGCTACTGTCTGCTAAAATCCGCTCGGTGTCCGCGGCGGAAAAGCGGCACTTACCTCGGAGCGATCTTGGCTTGGCTTGCTTGCGGCGCGACATCCTACAGAGAAGCGGCTCGGGCAGGAGAGGCTGAGCGGCGCAATTTAGCGCACGAACATCGCAGAGAATCGGCTCGCAAACGCGCTTTGGGGGTTTCTACACTTGGCGCCTTGTTTGTTTGCTTGTTTGCCTGCTCGCTTGTTTGGTTTATTTGGTTAGAAAATCCGACCTGGGCAGCCTATCTCAGCGTGGGGAAAAGTGCGGGCGCGGAAGTCGCGGAGAATCCGTCGTGCGCGTCCATGTCCTTTAGCGAAACGCGTTGATTCCCGACAATAAATGATCTGATTGACGCAAGGAGTTGTAGCTTTACGCGTGGATTCTTGGCACGACGCGCGCAAAAAAAAAAAAAAAAAAAAACACTCTCAAAACGCGTGCTAAAAAAAATGTGTTAAAAAATCAAAATGAAAAAAAAAACAAAAACAAACACGTCAAAATGACCTAAACACTTTTTCCTCCTTTCCTTACATTCATCTAAGAACTTCAAACTATCCCTCACTCCCGCTTTCTAATCATCTATTAATAATCTATAATCACAGATACGAATCGGGGCTTTAAAAAAAAAAAAGTCTACGTCTTAATTGCTTTTTCTCTTTTTCTTCCTTAAAAAAAGAAGAGGAGGAAGAGGCAGACAGAGAGAGAGAGAGAGAGAGAGAAAGAGAGAGAGAGGAGAGGAAGAAGACTGCGCGCTCGCTCGTCACCAACCTGCGAGGTGTCGGACTGCGCCGCCGCTCCGGTAGTCCGGTACATCATAATGGAAAATGGAAGCGAGGCCCCCAAAGCCATGAGGACGGCTCCAGAGGGGGCCCGAGCCCACAGGGACGCGCGCGCTGCGTAATCACGGAGGAAATCATTGTCGGCCTGCCTGCCTGCCTGCGCTCGCGCACACACACACACACACACACACACACTATACTACACACACACACACACACACACACAGTACACACAATACACACTCACACACACACACTCACAGAGAGGGCATGATTAAAATCTGAGGGGCGGCAGCAAAACGCGGACGCGCAGATTCCGATCCGGATCAGGAGTCGGCTCAGTGACACACGCGGGTTGCCAGATTGATGATTGTTGTTGTCTAACTGTAGCTTCGTTCTAAACTTTAGCGAGGTTGCAATAGAAGATAACGATAGTTTATACCTTAATTTAATCGGATTATTATTATTATTATTATTATTATTATTATTATTATTATTATTATTATTATTATGTTTACAGCACTTCATTCTGAGTCAAAAATCTAAACATGCCTTACATTAAAGTTTTTTTTAATGGCAGAATAAATCAATATAAGTATAAATAAAAATAAAGATTTTCTAAAAGACTTTATAACTTTATCTTCCACCACCATCAAATACTACATTACATCACAGCATATTGTTATTATTATTATTATTATTATTATTATTATTATTATTATTATTATTATTATTTAAGGCAATTTTCATTTGGTGCCTGACATAAAAGTTTATTTTAAAAAACAACAAAAAATAAAACTTCTTATATTTTCAAGGATAAAAGAACTTGAAAATAAAAATTGATTTTCAAAAAAAAAATATAAAAATAAAAGCAAAACAAGGGGTGGCACAATGGAGTTAAATAGTAAACAAATAAGAAATAGCATTAACAAAAGATAATTAAATATGACTGATTTATTATTAATGATTAAATTAAGAATAATTAATCATTTCAATTTTGATTATTCATATTCATTATTAATTTAAAAACATCCTCCAAATTACATGGACTACACATTCACTCACCCTTTTAATTATATTTAATACTTGCACGTTTTATGTGCACAATTCTGACCCATTTCCTGTGCCGTACAATTACACACACACACACACACACACACACACACACACACACACACACACACACGGCATAAGACATTCTTTCAGTAAGTCTTGATGGGATGACATTCAATGCTTTACTTTTTTTATAGATTCTACATTATTTTAATATAACTGGAAACTCATTCATGGACTGTTCCAGGACTGTCCTGTGTTGGGAACATTATAAAATACCGTATTATTGTTCATTTCAACCTTCAGTAAGTGCTTTATCCTGCTCAGGGTCACTGTGGATCCAGAGCGTATCCCAGGAACTCTTGGTGTGAGACGGGAATACACCCTGGATGGGATGCCAGTCTATTACCATGAACACACACATTCACACATGGACAATGAATCTTAGCCAATCCATCTACTGGCAAGTTTTTGGGAGGTTGGAGGAAACTGGAGAACCCACATGGACGCAGGGAGTACATGTCAAACTCCATACAGACAGGAAGCTGAACTCAGGGTCAAACCTTGGAGCTGTGACGTGGAACATCTCAAATTATATCTGGTCATTTTCCAAGGATAAGGCTACCAAATAAATCCCTCAAAGCATATTTTCAGTACATCTGTACAACACAGAATGGGATAAAACCTGTGATCTGGCAACCCTCTGCCATGCTCTTTCCTCTCAGCCAGTCTGTAGCTTTCAGAAGATGGATTGGTCCCCCTTCTGGCAGGAAAAACCTTGCTTAGAGGCAGTTAAATCAGCAAGCGGACTAATTTTTATTTAAACTCTTACGTATGGAAATGAAAGGCCACAGAAAAAGGATGACATCGTGTATACATAGAGGATTCGAATTTCCTCTACAGTATGAATTTGGCGTTAATGATGGGGGACTGTGTACGAACAGGACCTGTATAATCTGCTGATCCCTGTCCATACATGTTCAGTTCAGCTTTGTTTATGAGCCAAGCAACTGCACAAAAGCAAGAGATTTCACTCAGATGTTGTTTTTGGACGTTTTAAATTTCATTTAATTTCACAGCAATTTGATTTGTAGACTTGTCACAAAGCCATCTGAAGGAATAACACATGGGGCAGTCGTGGCCTAATGGTCTGAGAGTCAGACTTGTAACCTGAAGGTGAACCTGAAGGTGGTGGGTTCGAGT
>CM074948.1:4795525-4811705 GCA_037577455.1 Pangasius macronema | reverse complement strand
TGGCTGATTACAAATTCTTTTGAGATCTTTTTATATCCCTTACCAGACTCATAAGCATCAACAATCTTCTTTCTGAAAGGCCTCAGAGAGCTCTTTGGATCTCACCATGGTGATACCTCTCACTTCGACAATTAAGAGAAAAGCAAACTAAATGTCTGAGGTTTAAATAAGGCAAGCCTCCTTCAAAATGCTTCAAAATGTGATACACCTGTAGGTAATTTTATCCATTTTAAGTACAAATAAACGTGGGGGTGTCCTTACTTTTTCCTCACAAGAAAGTGCATTTATTTTTTAAATTACATTTTACAGATCATTTTAAAAAGACTTTTCTTTGGTTTTATTTCTTTAGTTATATTACTTGAATCTCCCAATATTGTTAAAATGAAGATCAAATGTCCATATGTTTAAAAAATGTTAAAAAAAAAAACAGGCTTTCATTGAGTGTCCTAATTTTTTTCACATGACTGTATATTCCTTAATGTAATTGCACTTGCAATGTTACAGTAGCACATAACCATCACATATCTTTCATACCTTTGAGCTTTATAATAAGAAAATAATTACTAGGCTTATATTATATCAATGTATCAGTATCTGGAGGGAATGTATAATCTAAATGTTTCTTGCTCCGAGTTGAAGCATTACAGTATAAGATCAAAACACATCTTCATAACTTACAATCTCAGATGCTACCCCAGTCTTACAACGATGTCAGTTAGTAAAGCCTTTCTCCCTGACCATTTCTGCCTCACTTTCTCTCCGTCTGTCTCAGTGAGTTGTGCATTGTGGCCTATAGGCCAGTGCACAGTTGCACATGATGCCTGGGCCACACACCCCTACACCACCACCTTCTGTACAATGTAAAACCCCATTTCTTTATACCTGTTATTTTCACTCATCTCATGACCATATTGTAAATGGTTTGTACAGTTTCGCAAAAAAGGAAAAATGTCCAAGAGCACCTTGCCCTATTCGAAAGTGTTCAGCTCCTAGCTCCCGAGCTCCTGATGTCCCTCTTCTCCCCTCATAAGTTAAAGCTCATGAACAATCCATGCTCATGTCCCTTGCCACTCCTTTCATCCTCTTAAGGTATGGTTCAGAAACCAACCATGCTTCTGTCCCCTGTTCTTCCACTTTTAACTCTTCAGAAAGCATCCATTCTCCTGTCCATTGTTTCTCTGTTTTTCCTCTTCAGAAACCATCCATGCGGTTTCTGTGACTTGAGGTCCAACCAGGGACAGCTGCATAGGAATCATTATGATAACGGCAGGAGGATTACAGTCCTCTCCATGGTCTAGTCCCTTTTTCTTGATAACAGCATGTCTCTGTTTTGAAAACAGGAACATGATGACGTATAGCCTATAGTGGTATCAGTAGCCGAAGACAGTGACATTGACCATTCTTAGCCAGAATCCACAACACACGTACATGTTTAATTCCAGATTGACTGAATGTTGCCCGTAAAGCCATTTTGCTTAGTTTGCCATGCAATGTTATTCAGAGCATCATAAATAGATCATAAGGAAATGACGAATTATGTAACACGTCTATAACTATCTATAAATGGCTGCTGACTGAATGAGTGGCCTTCTTCGTTTGGATTTGTCACCACAATTAAAGAAAACCACAAGCCTTTAGCAATTATCCTGTCGGATTCCCCTTTCTGAAAGGATCTCACATTTTCAAGAGATGAACACCAATATTAATTTGCCAAGGAAGCTTTGTTCTGCAGCTATGGAAAATGTCAGTCATTTACTGCCAGAATAACCAATGTCTTATCGTCCCTAATGACAGCATCACCCTCGCCTCCTTTCTGCCGTTCTGCTGTGGTTGTTTGGCAGCCAGAAGCTTACAGTCGTGGGTAGTTGGAGACCCTCCACCCACGCATGCACACCTCCATATACGGCCCAGAAACACCGGCGCTCCAGCCCAATAATGGCAAGCGCTTCCCCTGGGCCCTCGGCTCAAGCCTCCGGCCGCTGCTTGTGTTTGCACCATTTATTTAGTGTGACATGTCTCCAATTAAACTGTGGAGGCTGCTACATTTCCCCCCCGTAAGCACCCCTTATTCCTCCCTGCAGACCTCCAGTCACAGAGACAGAGAGAGTGAGAGGGAGAGAATATCTTGCCTTCCAGCTATGATCGCAATGTCATTTTCCCCCCCGTGCTTGCAGCGCAGCTCAGAGAGGTGGCCGAGATTATAATAACAATATATCAGAATATCGAATGAGATAATCAAGGTCTGAAATGAGACTGTCACAGCGCTCTGCCCACGACAGCAGTGGCAGACGACGTGGTGATGACACTCTTCCAAGATGACACCACACGGGGGGAAAAGGCGACTTATTTTTAGGAAGCCTGTGAGGAAACCCTGTGTCGTGCCTGCTTGAAAGGTGCAAACAGAAGTTGAATGCATATTTCAGGTACAAGCTTCATTCCCTTTTCCCAAAGGCGTCTGATACTCGCTCTTAAATTCTCCTTCATGTTCGTTCAGCTTGGGCTCCCATCTTCTTCATGTCAACACTCTGTTTTTGCCATTTTCGAGTCTGCCGTCGATGTAGGAGTGACTTTGTCTGACCCCGAGAGCGTTAGCAGGTTCATGGTGGAGCTCACTGGTTGGCAAGGCCCTCATTCAGCAGGGGTTCAACCAATCATCTGCCTCCGCCAAGATGCTGGGCCAGGGGGAGCCCCAGTGGCAGCTGGGAAGGGTGGAGTGGCCAGCTGTGGAGCAGCAGGGTGGTGAGAGTTTGAGGGGGTGTTGTAGGGAAGTCTCACACACACACACACAGCTTATGCACCTTTTCCAGCTAAGACTAATACCATTTTCATTTAAACACTGATATAAATAGAATTTTATTCTATTGCATACTCACTCAACACAGTGACCTAACCATCCCTACCCTCTACACATCCAACCACACACACACTTTCACAGCCTGACTGACCACACATCTGGCACGCCATCTGTATCTTTCCCCTTCTGACGTGACAGGTAGCCTCTCCATCGTATTGGCGAGAGGAAGAGAGGTGTGAACACGTCCCAGTGCTCACGCCATGCAGCTGGACACATTAGAGAAGCTGCACCAAGCCATGCACTCTCTCTAAACACCACAAACAACTGATTTCTCTATTTAAACTCCCAGGCCAACTATCTTGCCCTCTGCCACGTGTTCACATTGTACAGATTTGCTAAAAATGAAATGACTGCCTGAAAGGTTATGTGAACAAGTTAAAGAACTTGTTTTATAATATAGTGTGTGCGTGTGTGGTGGTCTGGGGAAAACCCATCAGATAATCGCTGCGGCTGAATTCTAGCTAGCACTCATTAGAAAGAAACATACGGTTTTGGTGAAAAAACGTTTTATGCCCATAAGAAATCGTTCATATTTTTCACCAAAAGGGTGTGCTTTCTTACCTTTGTGCTAATTTAACAAACAGTGGTGAAAACATCCAACATGCACGTTTTTGGGAGGAGGGAGGAATCCAGAGAAAACGCCACACAGACAACAGCCCAAGCTCAGGATCAGACCGGAGACCCTGGAGCTGTGAGGTGGCAACAGAACAGAATCTTTAAATGCAGCTTCATCCCATTGCGATTTTCTTCTGGTTGAGAAGCATGCAAGAGAAACACGTTTCAGTTCAGGAAAGTCTGTAGCTTTCAGAAATAGTGAAAAAGTTAAGTGTTTTCCCAGACCACCAGCCACGCGTGAGACCATTTGACTTTCATTTAATTTCACTCATGTAGGCAGGATGAGCTTTTGATGACACCATATTGTACCTGCACCTCACGGTGGAGGACACCTTGATCTTGGCACCTATTTCGGGACGAATCACTGGCGTATCAGCCTGGCAGATATACCACCATCTCCAACAAACCCATTAAAGACGAGGCTTCTTGTCATCCTGATAAGTCTTCAAGAGGTTTCACCAACGAGCTTGCCTTTTTAGCATTTCCATGAAGATCCATTAGGAACTCTGGAGTAACCACAGAATAGCTGATCTTCACAGTAACTCATTTTGTACATCAGGAAGAACACATTATACCTAATGGATTGTGTGACATTTTTATCTAGCTGTTTATGTTCTCGCTGCTGTGTACTACAAGCAACAAACTCCTCGTGCTAGGCTTGATGTTTAAGATCCTGCCTTTGGTGTGAATTGTACTTTGTGTAGCCCCTGACAAAAAGAAAGTGTGTATATACACACATCTCAGTGCTCAGTACTCACGCACAATAATTTATCTGTATGCTCACAAATACCTGTGTGAGCACAGTTTACAGTACCTTACACTCTTTAGATCACGCTGCTCTGATGATCGTGCTCTGCAACCTCAGGTCATGCTCTCCCTTAAAAAGATACTGTGTAAAATCCAGGAGATGTTTGATCAAGTTATCTGCAAGAAGATGCCATAGTTCAGTCTCTTGATATTTTAACAAAGCAACGTTTGCAGTCTGATTTGCTTGGACTGGCATTATTAATTGCGAAATATGTCCAGATCCCACAGTCATTTCAGGTCATCTGGTCATGAGGGATTAGGTCACATAGTATCACGTGGTATCAGATGTACGTACGGAACATTTATGAGTACGAGTAAATGAGCATTGTACTGGACCAATCCCTATGAAAATCCCTAGTCCACACTTCCAAAATGTATTACGCACCAGTTCATCCCATTCACCACCCTATAGAAGGTTGTATGTAAGTAAGTTAAAGCGTTTGTGGTTACTTACCACTTTCTACATTCCATCCCAAGTAGCCATTGCTGCTTACAGAACAAAATTAACCCAACAAAAAAAAAAAAAAAAAAAAAAAAAAGGAGAGAACTATGAAAATAAAACCCGTATTACAATAATTTATTTCAGCCATTTTGTTCAGTTACAATGATGTACAACTTTACATTGTCATGGAAAAAAAAAAAAAGAGAGACAGTCATGGCACATTTGAGTTGCATCATGATACCGAGCACCAAATGATTATTCCTCATCAGCACAAATATACTCGTACATTCTGATCGCGAACTCCCATTCCCACCCAAAACAACATTACAAAAAAACAAGCAAACAACAACAACAACAAAAAAAAACAACAACAACAACCTCAAAACCAAAAAGAAAACCATACACAGGTTCAAGTACCTGTGAGAACTGCGCTGGCTTCATACTTCATCATAGTACATGCTCAGAATTACACATTAGGAGTTAGCAGGAAAAGTATAAAGCTACAACCAGTACCACGTTTTACGCATACAAACAAGGAGAAAAATAATAACACCCTCAATGAAAAGTGAGCATTTTGAAGACCGTTTTTTATTAAAAAAAGAAGGATCTGGTTGTAGCTTTTACTCAGAAACCTAAAACAATAATAATAATAATAATAATAAAAAAAAAAGCCCAATTCACATTTTCGGCCTGCTAAAACAAAATTCACAGGAAAAAAACAAACAAAAAAAAAAACAAAAGGTACAGATGAGTAGAATAAGCGGGCACCACGATCAGCGTCACCGTGATTACTGAACAAATCTGCAGCATGCGTTCCCTAACCTTCGTACTGACTGACAGAACGGCTGTTAAGAGCAGTTTGGTGTTTCGCAAGCAGACTGGATGCAAGCTCAAATCCGAGTTTGTTGTTCATTATGTAAACGGTGACTTCTATTTAAACATGTCTGCGTTTGGAGGCGTTTGTAATCGTCACAATCAACGGCCCAGTATGAATTTTACTCACTAAACAAGACATCTGATCATTCTGGACCTGTATGAAAGAGCTCGATGCTGCTTTTAACTCGTCTCCACGGTTTACGACTCCAATCTGAACGTGACTCCTGACTGTCCACTCGTGGGGCCGTTTCTTTTTTTTCTTTCTTTTTTTTTTTTCTTTCAGTGTACAGCCGAGTCGCTGCACTTAAAAACGAAGTGCTCCCTTGTGGACAATTAACACGTGAACCACCAGAGTAGCAGATGGGTTTAATCAAGGTTCAGCATGGCTGGGAGGAACCAAAGACATTACACTAGAGAAGGAAGGGAGAACAATTATTATTTAAAAAAAAAGAAAGAAAGAAAGAAAGAAAGTAAGAAAAACACCTAATAAAAGACATTCAGTGAAACAAACAATCAAAACAAACAAAACAAAAAAAAAAAAGTACAATATTCAGAGCTAAAGTTTCCAAATCCTCAGTACAAAGTAAGCTCTATCTAGAAAGCATAAAATACATTTGTACATTATACAAGTTTGACCTTGACATGTAAGAAGAAGATTCCCTGTGCAAGATCATCTCTCTGGGCCGCTCCCCCTCCCCCTGTTATTGCTTCAGCTAGATAAACTTTCACGCAATCCAGTGAAGAGATGGTTGCTGACATACTGCAGCAAAAAGACAACTCCGTGCTGCAGGATATCGAAATCCCCCTCCCTGTTTTTTTTTTTTTTTCTTAAAACTAAATAAGGCCGCTCTGATTTTATTATCATTATTATTATTATTTTTCCTTTTAAGGCATTGCTGCTTTCAAGATGGCTTCGGATAAAACGGAGGGATTGTGACGAGACCGAAAAGTGTCATTGTAGGAACAAGTGGTGAGGTTTACAGCTTGCCGTGTGATCTGCTGAACCAGGAAGTGGCTGAAAGAAATCGGTTTGGCCTGATCTTCTCATCAACGCAAAGACTTACTGAGGAAAACATGTACTGTTTCATCCAACATCAGGCTGTGTCTGAAACGTCAGGCTGTGTGTGTGTGTGAGTGAGAGAGAGAGAAAGATAGAAAAAAAAAAGAGAGAGGAGGGATCCATCTCTTCGGAATTTAGAAAAGGGGAGTGGGAGTCTCAGAGAGCCGTAGCCCTTCCGCAGGTCCAGAAAGACGTAAAGCGCCACGCAGACGCTCTAACGGGAAGAGGAGCGTCTCTCGTTTACTGCTGGTAGTTGCCATATTGACCCTGAGGATGACGAAAAACACAAAAAAATAAATCAAAACTGTGACTTGTCACTCATCCTCCGATGTCATCCTCGCTGCTTCGAGAGGCTTCATGCTGGCTGTTAATAAAACGCTTCAGCATTTGTAGCTACAATCAAACCGACTGATCGCTTGTCACTTGCCTGTGAGATATTCTTGTTTAAGAAATAAAGAAATAGTAATAATAATAATAATAATCCCATTTTCACAGTATGACAGTAAAGGAAAAATATTATGAAACACTCCTATGTTAAGTGCTGATACTGAAATGATCATCACGCAGCAGTTCTGAACGATTTCTTCATACCGCCGAAGTTTCAAATTATGTTATGGCTCGAGTTCATCTTCAACTTACGCTCGCAGCAGCAAGTGACACGTGATCAGCTGGTTTGCGTGCATGTGCATTTACACACGGCAACGATTTCAGCTTGAAAGTGACACCTGAATGGAGATGTTCTCTATGCAAATCGAGTGATTCCTCAGACCGATCCTGTGGCATGTGAGGTCCAGAGCTCTCTACATTCCCACTTAGGAGCAATTACTTCCCATTTACCTTCTGACATGCAAAATGGAAGAAAGATTTACCGCCGTTTCATCTCATCCTGTCGTACACGGCCTCGCGTTAAATGTGTAGAGAGACGTTATGTAGTAAAATGAGGCTTGGGAGGACGGAGCAGTGGCAGAGTGTGGAGGTGTTTTGGTAGGTGTACACAGCTAGTACAGTTCTTCTTGCTTTCAAAAGTGACCAAAAAGCGATATGTAGAAATCATATTCATTAGTATTAAATGCTTCAGAAAGCACAATGTGGCTACTACAGTTTCTCATGACATGCTACGACGTTAGCGGATGCTACATGCCCACAAACGTCACACTACAAGCAACATGAGAAACTTGTTATGTTTCGGGGAACGTTCTGACAGAGAAGACAGTGCGGCCAGCTGGGCTTTTTTTAAATCAGCAAAAATAAACTAACTGTTTAATTGAAGGGGAAAAAAACAGTAATAAATTCATTTATTAATTATTAACACCAAAATAATTGCTGGCTGCAGCCCTTGATTACTTCAGGTCTTTTTTTTACAGAAAGTATAAGACAGTAAGAGAGAAATGCAGTGCAGTCTGTATTCTGAAAAGGTCAGCGGTGCAATAACCGTCATACTCTACATCTCAAATCGTCATCCTGACCGAGCGTGACACAGAGAGCCATATATCCCTTTTCAGCTTACGTAATGAAAAGAGCTTCAGCATGAGGAGGCCAAAATAACAGATTACATACAATAAAAAAAGAAAAAAAAAAAGCTTTAACTTGTACTTTTTTTCTTCTCATGGTTCTAATAGATCCACTTAGTAGTTTATAATTAGGTTTTATATATATTAAATAACGCATAAGAAGTTAGAAGGATGCATTATCAGTGACACGACTGTGTGTGTGTGTGTGTGTGTGTGTGTGTGTGTGTGTGTGTGTGTGTGGCATTTACAGTAATAGTCTGAGAGAAAAGGAGTAAAAGTGACTGAAAGATGTCTTATGAAAGTTACCTTTTGGCCATTCTTTTTTGTATTTTTTAGTATTTTACATATATATTTCTAAAAAGGGGTTTAGCATCTCGACAAACTTGCACTATTTCGGTATTAATAACCATAAACAAATTTATAGATGCAAGTGTTACACTGAGTAAAACTCTTTACAATTTATAAATATTTTTTTCTTTTCCCCCCTCAGTGACTTTTCATCTGTTTGAAACAAGGACCTGAGGATTATTTCGACCCCTGATTACAAACCATGTAAAATACAAGACCGAAAATAAAGAAAATGAAGATAAGAGTAACGGGGGAAAGAGCGGAGGTTGGGGGGGAGGTGGGAGGGGAAAGGCTAGGAGTTCAAAATGTCTGGATCTGACAACGCTTCGCGGCAGAAGTTACCTTTGCTTCTTAAACATCTAGTCAGGGGTTGAAATACTCGGTCCGTTATTTCCTCATGTGCCCCTGAATGTTCAAACATAGAGATATGAAAGGAACAGAGTGGCCCCTTCGCCAAGGGCCACAGAGAAACACAGGCATAACAGAGGCAACAAGAGGACCTGCTTATGAGCTGCTGGCACAGTGACTTTCATCCTCTTTACACGTCACTGGCTTTGTGATTCACATGCACCCTTTTTTTTTTTTTAAAAAGCAGGAGCTACCACAACAGAACTACCCACTTCAGCCCAGCCTAGAGTGTTCGAAGTCCACTCACTTATTCTGTCCCAGGTTAGAGAAGAAGGTTTGGGATTAATGGGAGACAGAAAATAAAGTACTAAGGATGGCTACTGTTGAATAATAATAATAATAATAATAATAATAATAAATAGATTTCTGCCTGGACGTCATTACAGACTGGGTTGAAGTGCACAAACACAAACACAAGTGCAGATTTGAAATGCTTTACGACCCCGAACTCCTTCTTCTCTCTTGCTTACTTACCTGGTCATAACCGTACGGGCGCTGTGGTTGGCCTTGTGGAGGACCAGGCTGAGGTGGTCTATACGCTCCATACTGCTGCCCTTGGCCTTGTGGGTAATTGGGGTACTGTCCAGGACCACCTTGAGAAGGCCCTACAAGATGAGCGGCACAAGAAGCGTCAGCATACTGCGAGACACCGATCCCTGGCTGCTGATACGAGCCCACGCCTGCCTGCTTCTGCTTATTAAATAGTTGTGGTACAAATAACTGTCAAATTTCCCCACATACATTTTTCATGCCTCCTTTTCCGAAGTTCCATAGGAAAGTCGACTTTTGAGTACCGGCGAGCGCGAATCAAATGCATCGCCGCCGCAGAGCAAATCAATCAGCACACAGGCTCAGAGGAAGAGGAGTAGGAGGAGGATGAAGGCCGGCTCCGGACTCGACTGCGTATAATGATGGTGGTGGACCCACGAGAAGCGCGCTGCCCCGCTAATGTGGCCCAACATCAAGGAGTCCATAAAGCTCGATTTAAAAAAGCCCAGACTCATTAAGTGTGACGTGGGCCGGCCGAGCGCTTGGCCATTACGCAGCGTGCTGGGCTCGCTCCGACTCTGCTCGTTCGAAACGAGCCCACGCAGGATCATTAGGTGCACTGGCCCATCTTAACCTTGTGGCGCGAACCTTCTCGCAGAAGGTCTACCACGGGCGCCGAAACGTCACGTACACACACACAGGCACACACACACACACAGTGTTCCTCCACCAGCTCATTATTAAGATGTGAGAAGCCTCCAGCCCAGCCAGAGCGAGCAGGAGAGATGAGCTGACAGGATGCGAGGAGGAAAAAAGGGCTGGGGGAGGATGAAGCGTTCCCAGTCACACTCGTTTTCAGCCATAACCTGACCACCTTTCTCTCTACACACAGTAAACACATGAAGCTGCGCATAAACTATTAATACGGTTATATCCATAGGTGCCAACATTTCTAACAAGAAGAGCCTAGGAAGCAGAGGGGAAAATATATATATATACACACACACACAGAAATTTACCCAAACCCCCCAGCGAATATCGGCGGATGAGACGGCTATTTTCAGATGTGTGCTCAGAGTCTGCTCAATAATAAGCAACAGCTCCGTTTGTTTTAAACAGACCGTCTCCCCGTTTATTTTTACCGGCTCACAAATCAAAACTTCACCTAGATAAAGTCAGCACAATGTCAAATTAACCACTACCAGAAGCAGATGTGTCTGTTTCACGTCCCGTGTCCTTTCCCCTTCGGTGAATTGGCTTTTCTGTTTAATCTGATTGCTGCTCTAGGTGAAAAGTTTAGAATTTTTTTCTCCTGTATTGTTATTAACTATATTGTTAAACCATAAATGAGTGAATCTGGGGAACCCGTTCACTCTGAGCCTAACAATCTGAACCTCAATACTTGTTTACACTGTGTAGAAAACGATTTGTAAAACCTAAAACTGATGCTAAAATGTATGTAAAGTTAGTCCATTAGACTAGCCGTAACCCACGACGAGCGATGAGCCTTTCTACTCATCTCATCTTTCTAGAGTTCGGCGACGGATCAAGAGCACCACGTGCCGTCTTGCTTAGTCCACTGGTGCAGGTGGAACGCCACAAGAAGACACATTTTTTGGTGAGAGACGGTGCTGTGGAACTCACCGTATCCTTGCTGCTGGCCCGGGTAGCCCTGCTGTGCTGGGTACTGCTGCTGTGCTGGGTAGCCCTGAGGCTGAGGGGGGCCTTGCTGATAGGCTTCCTGCTGCTGACCATACTGTGTGTTTCCTAGAGAGAGAGAGAGAGAGAGAGAGAGAGAGAGAGAGAGAGAGAGAGAGAGAGAGAATGAGGGGGGATGATTATTGGAGCAAAGCATATACAAAAAAATTATAATTTATGCCTTAATTAACAAACAACCTTTAACACAAAGATAAGTAGCTTCAAAAATGTAAGCAAAATCCATGTATCTTCAGGGGGAAAAGAAAAATATATATCCACAATAGACTCGATGCCATAAAAATATGTAATGAAACCATGTAATATCAGGGAAACTATCAAAACGTCACCGTTAATGCGCATTCTAATTAATCACCCCGATTTGTAAGTTGTTTTGTTTTTTATTGTGGACGTGTCCTCAGTGTGATTTCTCCACTCTCACACTAATAATAATACAAATGCATATTCAAATGATCACAGGTGTAGACTGTGTTCCAATCGCCCAGCATAAAGACTGTGTGTGTGTGTGTGTGTGTGTGTGTGTGTGTGTGTGTTCTGTCAGGAATGCCCCCTTCCATTTCTCTCTCTCGCTCACGCACACACACAGATAATTTCAGATTCTTCTAAACATCCCTTCTGGCTGTTAGCTGGACGGCCACCAGATGGCACTCTCACGTCATTATTCCTTTCACTCCTCCGTCCACGTTTGTATTTACATAACAGCAATTCCACCAGGCGCTATGTTGAGCAGCGCATCTGGTGGAACTGGCTACATTAATTACCCTAAAAAGTTTGTCCTTAACACAAGTCTAGTGAGGCACAAAGCAAAACAATCAAAAAAAAAAATATATTACACTGCAGTACAAGGAGAACCCTGATCTACGGTACAACATTCGCACGCAAAAACAGGTCCAGGAGGTATTTCTGAGCTCCAGTTCAGACTGTCAGTTATGAGGCGCTCCAGTGAAGGAATAACTGCGCCTGTAAGACAGGAAAGACAGCGTGATGTCCTTACCCTCAGGTGCCCCCTGGCCTCCATGCGACATGACAAGAGGCATCATCAGGAGGACCGGGCCCATGACGACGCCGCCAGGACTTTTGTGTGTGTGTGTGTGTGGTTTTTATCTTCGGTGTTACAGGAGGACATGAGAAACGCAGCATGGTAAATATGTTTACTATAAATTTTAGAGCTTCACAAAAATATAAAGCTTTCGTTTCCTCAAAGGGACATAAAACACACGAATGCTGGTTATTTCATTTTCAGTTTTACACACACACTAATTATATTTATAATCAATGTAAATTTTATACACACACGTACAGCATTATCGTACTGCATATCACATTATTTAAAGTTATCTCATGTTTCTTCAATATTGTGCAGCCCTGATAGTAAACAAAGTGCTGTTTTTCCCCTCCGATCTTTCTACATTCCTCATACTGCAATGAGATTTAAATCAGGGCCCTGGGCTGTTACCAAGTAAATGATTTACACACGTTTTTAGAAAGCAATAGTTTTTTTTAAGAGCAGCTCAAAAGCTAAAGGAAAGAAAAAGACAGAACTTAGTCGTTCAGGCTGTAAGGCGTAACTGTGTTGGTCAGAAATGACACGGTGCGACTTTTTCTTTTCTGATACTGATACGAATCGTATCTAATAACACCTCGAGTATCAGCTGGTACCAATACACCATCCGATACTGTTAATTTAAAAATAACTAAGCTTTAAAATGTTTTTATTTATATATATAAATATAATAAAGGGGAAAAAAGTCTCTTGTGACTCAGTGCCATCTCTAGTGTTAATGTATGAAAAGTGCTGATTCTGATTATTATTATTAGTAAAGTAAAGAAGCTGAACCTTGCTGAGGTGGTCTGTAAGGAGGCATGGGCCTCTGCCCCATCACGTGGTTGCCCTGGCCCATCATGCCCATGGGGTTCTGCTGTCCCTGGTAATGCTGCCCGCCGCCACCAGGGGGCATGTTGTACTGCTGCGAGGGAGGCTGCTGGTGCATCATGGGACCTAAAGACAAACGTAACGTTCAGGCACTTTGAAGCTAAGGAACATGAAAGCTCCATAAAAATAATTCCATCATTTTTTTTTAAATCTATTTGGACATAAACAGAAACACTATTTGCACATGGGATGCCAAACAAAGTGCCACAAATCACAGACGAAATGAATAAAACCCATCAGACTTACACTAACAAGTCAGTAACGACGTCTAGGCTATTAAAATACACGAGCAATTCCCTTTCTCTATTACAGACAAATCTCCGCCTGTCACGTGGAAGACCGGGGTTCGATTCCCGACAGGGAGACTCACTATTTGGGGGCAGTCGTGGCCTAATGGTCTGAGAGTCGGACTTGTAACCCGAAGGTGAACCCGAAGGTGGTGGGTTTGAGTNACCGATCCCCCAACTGCTCCCCGGGCGCCACAGCTAAAATGGCTGCCCACTGCTCCGGGTGTGTGTGTGTGTGTGTGCACTTGGATGGGTTAAATGCAGAGCACCAATTCCGAGTATGGGACACCACACTTGGCCATATATATATTCAGGCTTTTAAAACTGCACACAGATACGAGTGCAGGAATATCTTCTGTTCTTTATTACTAAAATAGAGTTTAAGAATTGGCTATAAAACACTATATCACATGTGAAAGTTATTATAATCTATAATCCTCCTTAATAAGGAGATTAGCCTGGGAGCCCAGGACGGCCATATCATACATCCAGACTATCAGGTTTTTTTAATCAACAGGAGCAGCTGACTTAACGGTCACCGGGGTGTTTTTCTATTCACTCATCCACGAACCAGGGAAAGTAAAAAATCTCTATAATACTCAGAGCTTCCACAGAGAAAATTCTATACTTAAAACGTTCGCTTAAACGCTTAAATATATTATTATTAATAATAATAATAATATCATATGCCCAGTCGCAGCTCAGCCTGTGCAGATTTATTGTATTAATTAACGAAACGCTGCTCATTTTAACGGTTTATTACTTAGATTTAGTTCCTGTTCTCACCTACGGTAACGCTGCGATAAACGGTCGTTCCCTCACCACCCTCCCTCTCTCTCTCTCTCTCTCTCTCTCTGTCAAAAAGTGCAGCTTGTTATTTTACCGAGAAAACACTGTGGTATAAAAACCGTGAGAAACACTTCACTGAGCTAAAATTAGAACAATGACGGTATCCAGAGTCGAATTCACGTGTGACGAGTGAGCATCACAGCTCATAGCTGAAATCTTAGCCAAAGACTTCCTGGTTATTTGTAAACTATTTAACGCCAGAGACATTACCAGGAGAAGATCAAGACTTTGGCGATGTAAAGTCGCTCCAAAAGTTCTTTAATAATGACACTGAGTAATCAAGCGCTAAATTGCGTTAGCTGCAGCCTGTTCGTTTCGGGCTGGACTTCCAGGCAAGCATGCGGCTGGGCAGCACGCTGCTGCCTGATGTGCTAACTAATGAATTGATGATTTGTCCACCCCTGGTATGTGTTCCTATGATCATTAAATGATTAGTTACACAGTCTGTTTCATGCGGCTCCAGTCATCAGCGGCAGCAGCAGAGCGGTACCTTGGTTGGGCTGCATGTTCATGCTGGGTCTGGGACCGTAGCTGCCCATTGGCTGGCCCTGGCTCATGTTCATCTGGCCCTGGCTGCTCATGCCCTGGGAGGAGGGAACGGCATGGTTGTATGCGCCCATGGAGCCGTGGCTGCTGGGAGGCATGTTCATGGTCCCGCTCGGCATGTTGGGAGGCTGGTTGGGCCCTGGGCCCTGCATGGGCAGGTGGTTTGGTCCTGGAGAGAGACCACACTTTGTTAACTCGTAGCTGTTGAGTAATTACTGATTAAAAGCCTTGATCTATCACATCACATCACATATTGTCAGTGTGATTTTTGTCCATTTTGTTAAACGGCGCTGTCTTACCGGGGATCTGGCCGTTCATCTGGGTCTGCATGTGTGGGCCAGTGGGCGGGCCGTCTGAGGGCATGCTGTGGCCGTGGGGGGGCTGTGGGGGAGCACCACTCTGGTTCATGCCCCCTGACATGCCCATGTTCTGTGTGGGGGGCTGTGAATAGCAGCGTTGGGTTAAACCTAAACTCATACTGGGGTTTTTAAATCATCAACGACACAAAATCAGAAATAAAGAATAGTTATTTGCTGGTATATAATGCATATTCAATAGCAAAAACTCAAGACATCTTATTCTACTGGAAGTCAGTAAAAATGTGAAGACAAATAACCCAACAGATATTATCATCTCTCTCTCTCTCTCTCTCTCTCTCTCTATAATATATATAGATAGAATGCATGAGTCCTGTTTCTCACTACAGTAGGAGTTCATAAACATTAAACACAGGCTGCTCGTGCAGCTTTCCACGTTGTTCATCTTCCAAACAGCCCTTCTGTGTTGAAAATTTGGTTGAAGTTAGTATGCCTGTGTACGTCTGAAATCTAGATCTCGGCTCAAACATCCATGACCTCACTCCGATGATGACATCTGACTGCGATGTCCAGAACGCTCAGGGACGTAGTCGGTATCCAGTTAATCTGTGTATGACACGAGTGAGGATTTGGGGCGAGAGTCGCCCATAGAGCTGGCACTTATACTTCACTTCATTTTAAACGGTGGTGTATTTCCATGTCTAACGCCCTGACCGGATGAGGGTGAGGGAAAAGACTGCTGCAGGCCGGAAACAAACGCCCCACAGCTCAATACCAATCTGAGACACAGTGGTCAGAAACCTCTGTTCTAGGATACAGATCATAAACTGACGAAAACTAGCACTATCTAAACTCTTGGCTCCATTTATTTATTTATTTTTTTGGTAGGTGTGGTGTATCTCGAACACTATTGGGTGTTCTGGGAATTAATCGACATGGTCCCTTCTTGACTTCCTGTTTCAAAAGGAAATACACCAACATGTGGAATCAAATCACGGCTCTCGAGCGCTTTAACGTATAATCAGTTTCTTATTACTGTGAGCAGCAATGCAGTTATTAAATCTACATCTCCACATCACCACTGGTTTCTATTAACCTGCATTTGTTTAATACACTCTATGG
>CM074948.1:4778099-4795425 GCA_037577455.1 Pangasius macronema | reverse complement strand
GTTTTTAAATCATCAACGACACAAAATCAGAAATAAAGAATAGTTATTTGCTGGTATATAATGCATATTCAATAGCACAAACTCAAGACACCTTATTCTACTGGAAGTCAGTAAAAATGTGAAGACAAATAACCCAACAGATATTATCATCTCACTCTCTCTCTCTCTCTCTCTCTCTCTCTCTCTCTCTCTCTCTCTCTCTCTATAATATATATAGATAGAACGCACGAGTCCTGTTTCTCACTACAGTAGCTGTTCGTAAACATTAAACACAGGTTGCTCGTGCAGCTTTCCACGTTGTTCATCTTCCAAACAGCCCTTTTGTGTTGAACATTTGGTTGAAGTTAGTATGCCTGTGTACGCCTGAAATCTAGATCTCGGCTCAAACATCCATGACCTCACTCTGATGATGACATCTGACTGCGCTGTCCAGAACGCTCAGGGATGTGGTCGGTATCCAGCTAATCTGTGTATGACACGAGCGAGGATTTGGAGCGAGACTCGCCCATAGAGCTGGCACTTATACTTCACTTCATTTTAAACGGTGGTGTATTTCCATGTCTAACGCCCTGACCGGATGAGGGTGAGGGAGAAGACTGCTGCAGGCCGGAAACAAACGCCCCAGAGCTCTATACCAACCTGAGACACAGTGGTCAGAAACCTGTTCTAGGATACATGGCTCTTGAGCGCTTTAATCAGTTTCTAATCAGTTTCTCAGTTCTCATGTGAGCAACAATGCAGTTATTAAATCTACATCTCCACATCACCACTGGTTTCTATTAACCTGCATTTGTTTAATACACTCTATGGCCAAAAGTATGTGGACACCTGACCATCACACCCATATGTGGTTCTTCCTCAAACTGTTGCCACGTAGTTGGAAGCACACAGTTGTGTAGGATGTCTTTGTGTGCTGTAGCATTACAGTTTCCCTTCACTGGAGCTAAGAGGCTCAAACCTGTTCCATCTTGACGATGCCCCTGTGCACAAATCGAGCTCCAAGAAGACATGGTGTGTGAAGGTTGGAGTGGAAGAACTCGAGCGTCCTGCACAGAGCCCTGACCTCAACCCCACTGAACACCTTTGGGATGAACTGGAACACCGACTGAACCCCAGACCTCCTCACCAACATCAGTGCCTGATCTCACTAATGCTCCTGTAGCTGAATGAACACAAACCCCCACAGCCACGCTCCAGAGTCTAGTGGAAAGCTTCCCAGAAGAGTGGAGCTCATTATAACAGCTAAAGGTTAATCAATCTGGATTACACAGGGGGCATGATGGTCAGGTGTCCACAAACATTTGACCATATAATGTAGTTCAGGCAGAGTTACCATCGCAATATATCTGGTATCTTCTCTAATATCGCAGTGTTTACAGCAGAGGATCTTGTGCGATAATGCTCAGCAGAAACATAGCATTTCCTAAATGCACAGTTTCGTGTTTTAGCTGTAGTTGACTGCGAGAGAAACAAACAGGAAAGTACAGAAAGGGCTTTGTAAAGACTAGCATTGGGAAGAAGTGGGTTAGACAGACGATGTACGAGATGCAGACTGGTGCAACACAGACGATACTCACAGCCGGGAGGAGAGACTGCATGTTCTGATTGGAGTCTGCTATTGTGGCCAAGTAGACCAAATTTCTGTGAAGCATCTG
Organism: Pangasius macronema; assembly: GCA_037577455.1. Classification (NCBI taxonomy): domain Eukaryota; kingdom Metazoa; phylum Chordata; class Actinopteri; order Siluriformes; family Pangasiidae; genus Pangasius; species Pangasius macronema. Next base: position 4,793,770 of record CM074948.1, on the reverse strand, counting down.
CTGGTAACTATAAAACAAACAGCACAGGGTGGGTGCATTGTTATCAAACAGTGCAGGACGAATCCAGACATACAGACGTAAACGCAAAGTGTGTGCAAGTGTAAACAAAATTCTTTAGGGTCACCTTACTAACAGTAGCTTCACGTTGTTAATTAATTTCCTATAGCAGCTTGGCATTGAACGTCTTACTCATTACATATAATACAGAAATTGGCATGTGACCTCTCATAGAGGGTGTTTTTTAGGGTTTTTGCCGCATTATGAATGTGCCGTGTCTGAAGACTAACTGCTAAATCAACAGCTAAACTAGGGACTAAGAATAAAACTGAATACAAACAAAGCAAAACTCTTCCCAGGTTGAATCTGACATTTGTATAGAGTTTCCCAGCATCAAATATTTAAAAGCATAAAAGCACAACATGATGACAGAAGCGTGGTGTCCTGTTAATAAACACACACACACACACACACACACACACACACACACACACACCAGTGGACTGACTGACCGAGGTTTGTGAAGAAACTTACTGTGAGCATTCTGCTGTTTTCCCTTTGCTCTGGAAGTCCATGATGCACTGAATCAGCTGATTGTTTTCATCCAGTAACTGATAAGAGAGGACACACACACACACACACACACACACACACACACACACGTTATTCTCTTCCACTCTAAACCTTTAATCCGGTTTTATACCACAGTGCTGCTGAATTCTCAAATCCGATTGGTCAGACGGTGTTGATTAACTTTCTGTAACAGCAGTTCTGCCTGTAAGGCAAATCGCAGGTTTAGGTTAATGCTCTGATTCTTATCGTTTCTATAGTAACAACTTTCTCTGAGATGATGTTCATTTAACATTTTTGGGAAGGAGTCTCCAGTGTCAGCACAGAAACAATCGCAACCGTTTTCCGACATTTCTGTTTCTCAGTAACAAGACAAATGGCATTCGGCGCTATTAACTTTAAGAGGAAAGAGAGAGAGAAAGAGAGAGAGAGAGAGAGAGAGAGAGAGAGAGAGAGAAGCCGGTGAGGGAACGACTGTTAACAGCTGCTGTAGCACAAGTGATAACAGGAACTTCTCATCTTCACTGGTAATAGTTCTACATCATTACTGGAATGTTTCCTTAATCATTTATAATTTATTGATTTACTTTTTCCAGCTCTGTATACACATACTGTATAGCTATATATTTATTTTAATTTCTTCTTTCTTTCTTTCTTTCTTTCTTGAGAGCAACTGTAACACGGCAAAGCAATTTCCACCTGGGATTAATAAACTTCTTTGAATCCTGAATCTTGTTTTGTGGACATTTCACAACATAAACATAACTATAAAAGGTTAAAAATAAGGCGTGGCATTGATTAATAAATAAATAACAAAACTCATTTTTGGCAAACTGCTGTGATACAAGAGGAATAAAACACTTTGGGACGTGCTGTTACACGGAAACAATCAGCTTTGTGTTGAGGTGCATCACATCACATCACCGTGGCGTTGATTCATTCCCCGTAATATTCATAGTGTGTTTTATTCCTTACATAAATAGACAAATCAGCTCATACAAACAATTTTTGTGAGAGCTTCCTGTAAATAATGAGCATTCGGTTATCGCAAGCCCTTGCCATATAGATATCGCGATATTTACATTTCTGATATTTCGGTAATTCGAATGAAAAATGCGTAACCCTTGGCGAACTGGCGTGGTAGAAAAGGCCAGGATGTGCTGTTAGGGAACCTAAATTACATCGTGCCTCCGTTTTGAAAACGAATGGACGTCTGCTGTTTTGTCGCTTTCTAGCTTTCCCAATCTTATTAACAGCATTGTTGTGTATCTGTATTACGATTTTAGATTTTGATTTCTGGCTTGACGACATGTTTGTACTTGTCGATCATCTGCACACGATTTAGTCTGCTGTAGATATTTTTTTTTTGAGGTTGCAGCGACTCTGTACGTGAAGCGAAGTTTTCCCTTTATCACATCCTCAAGGTTTTCTTGGCGCCTGTCTGAGAAGAAGAAGAAGAAACCAGTTCATCGTGAACCTTCGCGTTAGATCGAGGTGATCTTTACCAGTAAGACGTGGATCTACTTCTCGCCAAAGCCAATCCAGTATATGATGTGTGATTTACTTGACTTGCTCGTGTATCAGATTCACTGAGGAATAATAATAATAAAACACCTTTTCGACTGAGCTTCTGGACTCTCTCTGCTCTTCTTCAGGATGGAATTTGCTCCATCAGCTATTTTATATATATAGTAAGAATAGATTTCCTACTAAAAGGTATATAGTCTCAGGAGTAAACTTACTCCTAAGCACAGCACAGGAATGGAGTTAAGCCTAGTACTACTGTGATTTCATGGATTTGAGAACAATCTGAAGGAGCTGAGGAAGAACAAATAACAAACCAAGATGTTAATGAAGCTAAATTATAATTTTTGTGGCCCAGACCAGCATTGATGTGGAGATACAGGGCAAAAAGTAGACTAACCATTAGCTCCTTACTCTATAATGGCTTCCTTTCTTATTTTATTTTTTATTTTTTTAAATAAGGGATGAATACAAACATCACCTTTAACTGAAACAAAATCAGTTAAATCAAGTGATTTAATACAATTTAAAAAATCCAACAAATTTCCAGATATTTATGAGCCATTAAGCTCACCAGCTAGCTAACAAAGGCAACGGCTAACGTTAATTGCAGTCAGTTACGTAGCTACAGAAAAGACAGGCTGTATCCCAAACCGCGTTCTGTTCCCCACACCGCTGCACTACCTAGGGTGCAAGATAACGGTTTCCACGCCCTACGTAGTGCACTACGAAGTCCTTAGTGTGCCATTTGGAATTCACCCTAGGCCTTCAACTGAGCTAGTTAAACCTGGCGATGAGGAAAAAAACGTTTTGAACGCTGTTCATTCAAAAGTTAAAAAATAAAATGTTGCACATACAAGCTCGGTTATTAGATATGCTTATTAAAGATTTAAAGCCTCTTTTTATGGATAAAATTATGCCACGGTGCTAAAAGTGTAGCAATGCTTCCAAGCTAATTAGCTAAACTTGCTAACAGGCTAGCATCGTTTTTATTATTGCTGCGCTTTCCAAAAACACAGTTACCTTCTGTATCCCCGCGGGTGTAATATCACCCTTCCCACGTTGTCTGTGAGGCGCGAAAGCCACCGACATGCTGAAGTTTTGAACAAAATTTATAAAGCGGCGGTTAAAAAAATAAAACACTAGCTACAGCATACAATCACATACAGCTCGCGTTAAGGAAATCTGCACATACAGCGCAGACTGGGGTGGACTCTTCCTCTAGCGCGCTGTTTAGGGGGGGACGTCGAGGTGTTTTATCTGTAATCGCTCCAAAATAACAATTTTTAGTCACTAACACGACTGAAATGGGTATACAAATTCATACATGATTATATTTCTTTAGAAGGAAACATATTTTGTATTTAAAGTACAAGTCCTTCTGGATTGCTATGTCACATCTCCCCTGTGAGCAAATGGTTTATTCCTCTAAGTCAATCTTAGGCAGGCCGCAAGGCATTTCACAGAGTGGCACACAAACACGCACACACACAATTCAACATGATTTTTACATTTTAAACCTCAAATATGGCTTATGCCCTTGTTCATGGATATGTCTGTGAGATGTTAGACAACGCAGCACAGGGTGGGGGTCGGTGTTGGGTGACAGGGACCGCAGTACAGCTCCAGTTTGGCTGTAATGGTGATGAAGTCATGCCCCCGCTGGATTAGATGTGTTCAGTGTGAATGGCGTTTTGAAGATGGCGGGAATTTAATCATGTGGTCTGAATGTGGAGAGCTGCTGCTAGTTAAGAACACAGCAGTGTGTGTGAGAGAGTGTGTGTGTGAGTGTGTGTGTGGGTAGTCTGCTTTACACAAGGCTTAATAAATTATTTTTTACAAATCATAAACTAATAGTAATTTAAAATAGCCAAAAAAAAGCCAATGTTTGTCAATACATTTTCATAACTTTCTTTTTTTTATATATAAATTAATAGTGTTTAATTTGTATGTTATATTTGAAACAAGGAAAGAAATCAAATCTAATTAGCCAATATTCATCAATAACAATACGAGTGTTCTTAACTTTCAGGGTTTTTTTTTTTTGCTTAAATCATAAATTAATGTTGTTGTTTTTTTCTTTTTGTAAGGAAAATATTAAATATAATGTAGAGTTGAGGTCATAAGTTTACATACACCTTGCAGAGTCTGCAAAATGTTAATAATTAAGAATATATGTGTGTGTGTGTGTGTGTGTGTGTGTGTGTGTGTGTGTGTGTGTGTGTGTGTGTGTCATAATGAGGGATCATAAAAATTGCATTTTGTGTTATTTAGTACTGCCCTGAATAAACTATTTCACGTAACACATTTACATATAGCTCACAAGACACAATAATAACTGAATTTACACAAATGAACCAGTTCAAAAGTTTACACACGCTTGATGCTTAATACTGTGTGTTGTTACCTGGATCATCATCGACTGTTTTTATGCTTTGTGATAGTTGTTCATGAGTCCCTTGTTTGTCCTGAGCAGTTAAACTGCCAATTGTTCTTCATAGAAATCCTCCAGGTCCTGCACATTCTTTACTTTTATATTTGACCCTTTTCCAGCGACGGCTGTATGATGTTGAGATCCGTCTTTTCACACTGAGGACAACTGAGGGACTCGTACACAACTATTACAAAAGGTGCAAACATTCACCGATGCTCGAGAAGGAAACACGACACACGACACATCTTCTGGGAAACATGTAAATGTCTTAAGTCGCTTCTGAAGAGGAGTACTAAATGAAAAGAAGAAAGATCTTTAAACAAAATGATAACCATGTTAAAACACATTAAATGCATTTATGTTGAAATTGTTGGCTGGTGCTGTATAGGCTACTTGCACACAGGGCAATTTCAGGGAATTTTAGTTTTACACAACAGTTAGTTCCACTAATCTGATTGGTTCGAACGGCATTACAAGAGTGCCTATATTTCCTCTAACCACACTGGGATTAGTGTTAGTAGCGTTAGCGACATAATCAGCAGACGTTCCAGGAATATACATTTTGGCATTAAATATGAAAGCTTGTCAGATGACGATGAAAAGGAAGAAGAGACGTCAATTTTATCGGAAGCACCTTTAACAGGAACGTACAATCATGCTATAAAGTGATTGTAGCTTCTTTAAGATCGATTTCTTCTAGCGGAACAAAAATAAACAGAATCATTTGGCCATATAGTGTCCGACATGTCACTTACTCGATAATAATTTCTTGTTTATAGAACTATATATATACACTTATATACGGTCAAATCACAGCAGTGCTGACATTCATTATAACTGCACTCTTGCTCATGAAATAGTGGAGAAATGATAGCATATTAGAATGAATTTGAAACTGGTTCGAGGCATGTTGTTTTTCAGACCATTATTCATGTCCTAGCTAGAGTATGGCATACATTTCCATCCTTTAATCAGTTTAATCCCAAGGTCAGATTGAAATAAACAAAGACGAGGCATCAGAGCAACTTTGGATTTCACAGCGAGTAGCCTAATCCTTTAGAAACAGAGCTCAGCCTCGATCTCATCAATAGATGGAGAGAATTTTATGATCTGAGAAGCCTGCTGGGTTTTTCTTTCGCCGTGCCAATGGGCAGACTTCACCATCGCTCATAATTGGTACTGATATGCCGCAAGACACAAGGCTGATCTCCTGTTGCAGTGAGGCGTCATCATTAATGCAGAAGATAGGGTCAGTAACTGGGGAGATGCAGTGGTCAAGCGAAAACGGCTCAGCGCAGACACAGTATAGAAACAAACACATATAAACCTACACTTGGGTTAACATACACAGGGTAAAGACAAGGAGAAAACAACAGAAAGCGTGTTAGTAAGAGCTACCACAAGTCACCAGAACAGCTTGCGTCCACAGTGGGACAGATTCTCTGGAACTGTGCTGGACGGATGAGCAGCCGGTTCAGCTAGTGTCATGTGTTTGGGAGTTGGGAAGAAATCAGAAGGGACCCATGTGGATATGAGGAGAATGTGAAACTCTGCACAGACAGTAACCCCAAGCTCTGGGTTGAAACATATTCATTGGTCATTCTAATAGGAACATCTGTACCCCTGCGCATTCATGCAATTATCTAATCAGCCAATTATGTGGCAACATCGCAATTCAGAAAATCAGGTCAAGAGCTTCATCCTGTGACGTGACCCTGGCATGGTTGTTGGTTGTGATGATCTTCTGGGATTTTCACACAAAGCAGTCTTTAGAGTGTAAAAAGAATGGTGTGAAAAACAAACAAAAAAACACATCCAACGAGCAGCATCCAACGAGCAAACATCAAATGAGCAGCAATTCCACGGGCAGAAATGCCTTGTTGATGAGAGATGTCAGAGGAGAATGGCCAGACTGCTTCAAGCTGAAAGTAACACTCTTGACAACAGTGGTGAGCAGAAAAGCATCTCGGGACTCACAACGTGTCACTACAACAGCAGATCACGTCAGGTTTTACTCCCGTCAGCCAGAAAGGAATCTGACACTACAGTGGGCACAGGATCACCCAAACTGAACACTGATGGAAAACCATCATCTGGTCATTTTTCAATCTTCAGTATAATAATAAAGTGGATGGTGATTGGATTGAGCTACAGAGACAATCACTGTGCAGTGATATAATATAATATAGTACATAGTGTGTCTGTAAAATATAATGTAAAAATGGTTATATTTCAGTGGTCTGAACTCAGTTATTACCAGAAACCACTAGCAGATGGCAGTATTGACCCAGGCACTGTCAGTGCATTCCTATCTCTCGCTCACTCTCTCTTCTTTCATCCTGCTGCCCTAAAAGAATGATCGAGATTGTGCAAAAAACTTAAAGCAGTAAACCCTGAGCCTCGACATGTTTTTCTTTCAATCTGTTTGAACATTTTGCCTCCGGGGCCTCGCATTAGAACCACTGAATCCATCTCATGAGCTCAATTGTTCTTGATTGTCATAGAAAAGAAAGACAGAGAGAGAGAATGTGTGAGGCAAAAAGGAGGGGGAAAAGTGTGACACTGTCCCTGGAGCATCGAGCAAGCTGTCAGGGTGCGTCGAGTCACCAAGGGCCGCACACTCGGACGACAGCGTCTTTTCGCAACCCGTCACATGCCCGCTCGAGTGTCTTCCATTTTCTGGGTGAGTCTGATCTGTGTTTGTCTTACGTATCAAAAGCTAACGAGTGGCATGAAGTTAAAGTATACATCTAGCTGGATGGTGACAAAGGATGTGATCTTATTCCAAGCCTACGTTCCTGCCCATGTGCGTGCCTCGGAGCACACCCACCATCGAAACCCTTCAATAATAGCAAGCAAGCACAATAGAAGAGAGTGGGTGGAAAGAGAGGAATCGTGGGAAAGCGCTGCCTCCGGCTGAGTGAATTATCCTACGGGCCGCTGCTTCTTCCTCGTACGTCTGCCATTCTCTGCAGCTCCACCCTGTGTAATGTGGAGAAGTGGACAAGGAACCGGGAAAATGAAGGAAACACCAGGGAACCCACAGGCCTACCTCATCCAGAGGTGTATCTCAGATATCTTACTCCTCAACCCCTCCAGTAACATATCATATAACCCTGCCTCTGTTTACTTCTCAGAGCGATCATGTCAGCTCAGGCAGGTTCGGCAGGTGCATATTAAGAGGGAATTCACTATTCATTCCTAGTAATTGCTACATATGTTTATTTGGCAAGACAGACTGCAATCCACTCACTGCGTTGTTACAGGAGCTGACAGTCATGCAATAGCTACAAGACGAAGAAGTCAGGAAGAATCCACCAAGTGATCAGAAATCTGGGGTGGAGAGTTGGAGAAGGTGCTACACACACTTTGGCATATTCAGAGTTGAATACTGAATACTTTAATTTCCCCATGAGCGATTAATAACAGTTTATCTCATCTTATGTAGCTTTAAATTCTGTGTAAGACTTATGCACATATCATGGTCATGTGTGAAAGCCCTGAACTGCAAGGTGTGATTTTTTTTCTCATTATTTTGACTTAGCAACTTGTTATTTCAAGATATTATCTCATTTTGACTTAGTATCTTGTTATTATGACTTACTAAGTCTTTATTATGACTTAATGTCTTGTTATTTTGACTTACGTTTACTAACTAATTACTAACTTGTTATTTAAATGTAGGAACTAATTATTTTGATTTACTAATTTGTTATTTCAAAATACTTACTAAGCCAATAATAATAATAATAATAATAATAATAATAATAATAATAATAATAATAAAATACTAAGTCAATAATAAGTCAAAACAACGAGATACTAAGTCAAAATAACATATAGAAGGTCAAGATAACAAGATAGTCAAAATAATGAGATACTAGGTTAAAATAATGAGATAGTAAGTCAAAATAACAACTTATTAAATCAAAATAAAGAGATAATATCTGGAATTAACATCGCACATGAAAAAAAAGTTCACACCTTGAGGTTTTGGGCTCCTGCAGCTTTGGGCTGTAAATACACTCAAACCACCACTATTTGAGAGCAATATAAAAATATATATAAGGAATAAAACACGAAGGGATACATTATTATAGGAAAATAATCAACATCAGGGTGGTGTGATGTGGCCTGACGTGAAGCAGAGTTACAGCTACCAGCCGAAGTTGATTACTTTCCAAATAACAGCATGTCCCGAAGTGTTTTATTCCTCTTACACCACATCAGTTTGTCAACAGTTACAATTTTTACATATTAGAACAAGTGCATTAACTTGTCTTGCAGCTGGAACTGTTGTCAGAGCTGCTTTTAGAGCAGAGCGCTGTGGTATGGTGTGAGTGTTGTACCTGGAGATGCCACGAAAAGGAAATCAGCAGCAATGCTCATCTCAAGGACAGAATCCTTTTGAACATAATTAATCAACTATGTCTCATTAAAATGAATTAAAATGCGTGCACGGTCAGTTTGAGCTGCTTTCTCCCAGCGTATGATTAATCCTAAGCTTAAGAGAGCCCTTCTACTTTTAAAACTCCATTTGCAATTGTTTTCATCAGACAGAAACACTTCCAAAAGATAAAAAATCGACTTTTTAGGAACACGGTGAGTGATGTGAAGTGAAGTGCTTATCCCCCAACCAATCAGCATCAGCGTGTACAAGTCCTATCACATACCTCAAGGCATAGACGGCTCAGGAGCTCATGGAGTGCCTGTACTTCCACTTTTATTAATTAAACATACAATTTTGGATTCATTCATGTTTCATATAATGTCCATAAGGCTACATTAAACCTATACAGTGAGTCTACAGCACTTCATGACAACTGACTCAAACTAATGAACTTAACAGCTGCACAAACGTTTGTGAAGCCTTCATTAGATTATGATTTGATTTATAAACACTGATGTCAAGACTTTTAAGCTCAGAAATATGGTGTTCATTAACCGCTACATAAGCACTTCATGACAAATGACATAAATAGACATAAGGATTTTTTGTACAGGTGCTTGCTTTCCCCAATTGTTTTTTTTAAGTTGATATAACAGCTACACAAACCTTTGTGAAAGCGTCATATGAAGTGATTTGATTCATAAGCACTAGCGATATCAGTTTTGATGTTGACATTTCATAATGCCTGCCTAAGCACTTCATGACCCCCATATGGACAGCCTGAAGAACCGTTTGGTTTGCTGGGGATGGAGCCACCTGGGGGTTGTGGAGATGGTTTGGGGATCACATACAGGGAGCCGTACTGTAAGGGCTTGGGGCTGCGGTTGCTGTAGTGGCTTTGGGGCTGCGGTTGCCACGAGCAGCTTCGTACTCAGGACTCCATCAGNAATCGCACTATCCGTTGCACCCAGATGAGGATGGGTTCCCTTTTGAGTCTGGTTCCTCTCAAGGTTTCTTCCTCATGAGGTCTCAGGGAGTTTTTCCTTGCCACCTTCACCACCTTCGCCACTGGCTCGCTCATTAGGGATCAATTCACAGTAATAAATTCAAATATTTATAATATATTTTTTGCTAATCCATTTATTTCTGTAAAGCTGCTTTGTGACAATGTCTATTGTTAAAAGCGCTATACAAATGAAACTGAACTGAATTGAATGACAACTGACATACCTTGAGCTGAACATTTATAAAGGCTTCTTTCAGTAGGAGTTGGCTGTCATAAGCACTGTACAGTGTCTACTTGAGTACGTGTGTTAAATCACACGGTTCTGCAACTCATATAGTCTAGAGATCATACAATATGAAGGCATTGAGTATTTCTATTTACGCTTATGATATTACATTTTATTTGATGAAAGAGATCCACAATGCATAATGTAGTTCTACTCCATTTTAAAGAGAACGAAACGTGGGTTATATATATCCAAAGCAGCAGCTTCGGTTTGCTGTTTGACTAAAATGAAATGAAAATAGTAGTAAAAAGAAAAATTCCCTTAGACCTCAGAGGTTTCTTTAGACCTCCCTCAGACCTTTCTTTATTTTTCACAAATATTAGGTGCTCGTGCCATAAAGAATTTTCTGAGTGTATCATATTTCAGAAGCCATAACATAAGAAAATGAGAGATAATCTCCAGTGTGTCCATTTAAAAAAAATAAAAAGCTTTGGCTAATTTAGGGCTTCTTCAATGGTTCAGCTTGAAATGTGCTCTCAGAGGGAAACACCCGGATATTATACGGTTCTGAGCAGAAATAAAATCAAGAATGTTCTAGATAGACTTTTTTTTTCCCCTAAGAGTTTATCTCTAATAAATAAAGTGTGCTGGCTGGCTAACTTATCTAAGCCCTGACATGACTGCTGATCCTCAGCATAAAGTGTCAAAAATCTGATCAACACTCAACCCACACACACACACACACACACACACACGCACACATATCCAGCCAGGTGTGATAGCAGTGTTATGCGCTGTTTGGTATGGAAATCCTGAACGCAGCCTCGGTTCACCTTTTTTAAATACCAGGTGTAAACAAGGAATCACAGTTTCTTTAGCGCCTAAAGGTTATTAACGGCCTTTGGGCATCTTGAGCTGCATATCACCTTATCACTACANAGACTCACATTACTCTTTCTGTACTCATAAGCAGAGAAAACGGCAGTGTATGCACTTGTGTCCAAAGTCTGCACAAGTAAGCGTGTTATCTTTATGTTTCGGGCTGATCGTGGGCAAAAGAAAAGAAAAAAGAAAAAAGGAGAAAAAAAAAGGAAAAGTGCTGCCAGAATGGCATGAATCCATTGTGCTGCGATGATCAAAATAAAAGAGATGCTAAGCAGCTGCAGGGCATTACAGCCTCAGACGAGAGCTATTCCTCCCCACCCCAACCAATCCCCCCCCCCCCCAACCCGATTCTGTTTCTTCACTCAAAGATGATGGGATTTGAAGAAAAGCAGAAAGGAAAAAGAGAGCTACAAAAGCCTGCACTTTAGGCCGAGAGCTTCCTAATCCAAATTAGGCAAAAGAAAAGAAGCACAGTCATAGGCAAAAAATCCTGATTAAAAACAGGGGGGCTATTAAAAGTTGAAACATCTCGGCAATTCCGACGTGCAGTCGAGTCCAAATCCTAACGCGGAACACACAAGTTCATTGAAAAGCTTTAACTTGGGAGGTAAATTCGCTGGAAGGAGACGCGCAATTTGTCAGAAAAGCATCAGGAGCAAGCAGGAATGGCATGGTTCACCTTTTATAAGTCCAAGTAAACGTAAACAAATGCAGAGTTCGAGCTTTATTTCAGTACGTACATTAAATGTTGAGCGTACTCTTTTAACTGGGAGCATTTGCACTGCCATCCTCTATGAGCATCTATAATGTTCTAAGTAGCCTCATGAACATTCTTTTAAGCTTTATAAGTGCAGTCCAAATGACATAAAGCAGGAAGCAATTTGGTAAGCGACTGGTGTTTACAAATACAGTATAAGCGCTTCATGACAACTGACATAAATTGATCTGTTTATGATATAAATATACTGTACGTAGTATACACGGTTCATAAAGGCTTCATACAACAGGCATTAGCTGTCATAAACACTGCTTTTATCAGTTTTAATGTCAAGATACAGCTACATTTGTGAAGGCTTCATAAGATTAGGAATACGATTCATAAACACTGATTGCATCTATTTTTATGGCATTTCGACATAACATGAAAACATTGGGGTTCATAACACCTACATAAACGTACATAAATATTTATAAAGGCTTTCAGAAGGAGTTGGCTGTCATAAACACTGATTTCCTCAGGTTTTTGTGAAGCCTTTATAACATTAAGACTTCATTCATAAGCACTGATTTAATCATTTTTTATGTCATGTTGACATAACATGAAGATTTTTAAACGTAACAAATGTGGAGTTTATAACCCCTACATAAGCACTTCATGACATAGTTTCAAAAACATTTATAGAGACTTCTTTCAACAGGAGTTGGCTGTCATAAACACTGCTTTCATCAGTTTTAAAGTCAAGTTGACATAAGAGCTACATAAACCTTTTTGAAGGCTTCATAAGGTTATGATTTCATTCATCAGCAATAAATTCATCCATTTTAAGTCAGGTTTACAACAAGAAAAGCTTTAAAATAAAAAAAAAAGGTTGATAATGCCTACATAAGCACTTTATGGCAACTGACATACTGTAGCTTCACAAACATTCATAAAGCTTTACTTTAACAGGAGTTGGCTGTCATAAGCACTGGTTTCATTAGATTTTTTCCAGCTAATAATATCATATATTAATAAACATAACAGCTAATCAAACTTTTGTGAAGTCTTCATAAGCCTATGATTTGATTCATAAGCACTAATTTATGTCATGGTGACATAGCATGAAAACATGTAAACTTAAAATAGGTTGGGGTTCATAACACCTACATAAGCACTTCATGACAACTGACATAACTGACTTACCTAACATTTATAAAGGCTGTTAACAGGCATTTCTTGTCATCAACCCTGCTTTCATTAGTTTTACTGTTTTTCATTAGCTTGACATAACAACTACACAAACATTTATGAAGACTATATAAAAGTGTGTGTAGCTGTTATGAATAGATTCATGAACACTGATTTCATCATCTTTATTGAGGAAAACGTTTTAAACTTAAAATAAAGGATGGACCCCACAACCCCTACATAACCACTTTATGACAACTGACACTACCTGACATAAACTACATATTGACATTGTCATAACACTCTATAATTAGCTGTAATGTCAAGTTGACATAACAGCTACAGAAGCCTTTGGAATGGTTGAATGGTTGATGACATGTCAAACATAATATGTAAACTCTCTCTATTTTAAGGTCCTAAGACATATACATGACTGTGTTATTACTGTGTTATGGCGTTGCTATAAGTATGGTACATAATCATGCGCTGACACAGTTCAGCCAGGAAAGTGTCATAACACAGCCTTATAGCAACCAAAATCTATTAGATGCAGCTCCTATGACAACTTGACATTAAAATTGATGAAAGCAGTTCCAACTGCTATTGAAATAAAGCTTTATAAATGTTTGCGTCAGTTTATGTCAGTTGTCATGAATTGCTTATGTAGCCTTTATGAACTTTATTTGAAAGTCCTCATGTTTCATCTAAAGGACATTTTAGCCTGTATTGCTGACTTTCTTGATAAATTCCCTGCTATAATCCATTTTGGTGTCAGCTCTGTTAGCATTATGCCCACGCTATTCCTTTAAAGTCTGTGAAAAGTCAGTGTGTGTCCTGGAGCTGCACCTCTGTATGCTTAACAGCGCAGTTGTGTGGAAGTGTGAGAAAACCGCCAGCCTGCGGGAATCAGGACACAGCTGTGGAATTTTATGCACATGGTACAAACAGCTGCCCCTCTGAACACAACTCAACAACAACACACTCACACAATCGCAAGGTGGAAAACACTTAACCCAAATATCTAATAAATAATAGTGTCATATCTGTAAACCATAAATCAACCATCTTTAAACATGTAAAATCATATAATCTGCACATTTTTAGAAGAAATTGTTAAATCTAGAACCTTAACGAATGGTTTTGTTTCATAAGACTGACATAACCATGTTATAAACATCAAGATGTCATATACAGCATCATGACAGAGATACAACCGTGTCATTATGTCGCATGTTGTCATGACAGATTATGTCCAGGTATATATAAGTGTGACATGATGTAATGACACTCTAATTCTTGCTAAATATGTTTTATAATGTGTTATAAACATGTCATAGAATGTTGATATGACAGCTTATGTCCAGTGATACAACAGCATCATTATGTCATGACACGCTAAATTTTATAAATGTTGCTCCATTTAGCTTAAGCATGTTATTAAGTATCATGCAATGTTGTCATGACAGCTTATGTCCAGGTATATAAGAGTGTCATGTTGTTGTGACACATTATTTCCTGCTCAGTTTTGCTTAAACATGTTATAAACATGCCATATAATACTGACATGACAGTTTATGAGTGTCTTGATGTCACAGCACTCCAATTTTTTTACAGATGTTATGACACAAGCATGTGGTGTCATAATGTTTAATAAGATACGTGTTATGTCACTTTGACCTCTGTCATGACGTGTTACTACTATTACGTGTGCAATGTAATGGCTTTGTTATGACCTATGTCATGTTAATTCTGGCTAAATGTGCTCAGTTTAGCTTTAACATGTTATAAACATGTCATAGAATGTTGTCATTACAGTTTATGTCCAAGTATATAAGAGCGTCATGATGTTGTGACACTTTATTTCTTGCTACGTGCGCTCAGTTTAGCATAAACATGTTATAAACATGTCATAGAATGTAGACATGACAGCAAATTTTTACAAAGGCTACTCAGTTTAGCTTATTGTTTTATTACAGATGTTATGACACAAGCACATGGTGTCATAATGCTTAATGAGATATGTGTTATGCCACTTTGACCTCTATCAGGATATGTTATGGATATGTTATATAACGGGCTTGTTATGACCTATGTCATTACATGTATGATAACTGGAGCACCCTCACTGAGACGTAAAAGATAATGCTTATCAAAAATTAATAAAAATACAAAGATATGAGGCAGAGGTGAAGAAGTGCCAAGCTATTTTCAGATAGCGAGACACTTCACAATATGTTTTTCTTCTTATACAGTCCAAAAAGTAGGCAAAATCAGAACCATTAAAAAGTCTTCAGATAGTTTCCTACTAATTACGCTGTTTATAATCCTCAATGAGAGGGTTTCTCTTTTATAGAGGGTTCGAATTATCCAATGAACCCTCAAGTAACCTTATGTACTATACACTGTGTATTACTTACCATGGCTACTAAGGAAAGTTTGAAAAACAGCCTTTTAAATACTTGCTGTATTTGTATTTGGCTAGTTCTTTATCCTACCCTACATTTATAGAAAGGGCTCTTCGGTTGTCCCTCTTGGAGGTTTGTGTATCCACAACAGAGTGTTTTCCAATTATTGTTATTATTATTAGCTGTTCCAGGTTCTAAGCTAAAACCTCTTTTCCAACAAACCCTTAAAGAAAAACTTTTTAAATGTACTTCATATGAATATATGATTGTTTTAGAGACAGTGTCACTGAGGAAGAGGCAGGAGTCAGAGCTAGAGGTAGCAGAGCTGAAGATGTTGAGGTTCTCT
>CM074948.1:4754911-4766854 GCA_037577455.1 Pangasius macronema | reverse complement strand
GGCACAGAAGTCACTGGACTGTGACCCCCATGGCTAGATACCGATGTTATTGTGGAGAGGTGTGACTTGTTTGCCCAGCAGAGTGCTCACACCCCTCCCACTTCCCATCGCCTTGCTCACCAGCAGCTAAATATAGAGTCATGATACTCTACACACAGAAACCCAGCAGTGTCCTGACTAATCTTAGAACAGACTTGCTGCAATAAAATAATTAATTTATACTGATTGGGAATGTGAGTTAAGTCCATTTCCATTCCACTGTAAGCCAGTGTACTGTGAGAAGGATCAAATTTGTGCATATGAATGTTTTATAAATGAGGCCCCTGGTTCACCACAATGGCTTCTGAGTAAGTTCTGCCAAAGTATGCAGTAACGTTACCAATAACTTGCTTGCTAACAAGGTAGCCAGATTAAGCTACAGCAAGCCCAGTTTGGATATTACGAAAGTGTAGAGTTCATATTGTCCTGCTACTACTGACATTTCCTGTTATATCTGACCTTGTTTTTTAAAAGGATCAGGATCAAATCTCAGTGCCTTCTGGGTAAGTTCTGCTACAGTCTACAGTCATATCGACTTGATCCCCCAGACTTCCAAAGGATAAGAAATTTCACTTGAGCTAATAAACTATTGAAATGGCTTCTGAGATGAAGACAGGTATTCCCCTGAGGGAAAATGTCGGAGGGGAAGTCGATTAGACCACATTACTGTTCTGCAGTATTATAAGGGTTTTACAAAGCCCTTTTCTGGAACACTATACCTTTTTTTTTTTTTACCACCACCTAGTAAATAATATCTTGCTGTTTATGTGAAATGAACCAGAATAATCTCTTACCCCACGTGTCCTACATCCTGGTGGGACACCGTTGTCAGACCTCTCTCGACAGACCAGCTCCAGAAATAAAAGTTCTGCTAATGGACCGGTGAGACTCCATCGGCTGAGCCTGGAGCTTGTGCAGAAATGGTGGCTGCTGTGAGGAATCAGTGCTCGGGGCAAGGGCACTTTGAAATAGAGCTTAATACGTCACTGGCTCACCAGGAGACGCTGGTAGAGGGGATGTAACAAAAAATGTCCGAAGGTCAATGAACAGTTTGTAACTGTTTGTATTTAATGTTTTATCAAGAAGTAATGCGTTTTTATCAAATTATATTATGCAAACTAAACATTTTTATTCATTTTCAGTAAGCGTATGATCCCGGTGAGGGTCATGTTGGATTCTGTCTTTGGGTGAACACTGGCTGTGAGGCAAGAATACACCCTGGATGGGACACCAGTATGTTGTTGTACATCATGCACATATATTCACACCTAGGCAATCCAGGAAGAAATTGGAGAACCCAGACGAAGCATTACATTTGCACATTTGGTAGATGCTCTTATCCAGAGCTGCTTACATATGCCTCATTTAGACAAGTGAGTGGTTGAGGGTTAAGGGGCCTTGCACAAGGACTCAGCACTGGCAGTGTGGCAGTGCTGGAATTTTGACTCAGTATCTTCTGATCAGTAGTCCAATGTCTTAACCAGTGAGCTACCACTTCCCAACAGGGGCATGAGGATAACTTGTGAAACTCCACACAGGAACCCGAGCTCGGGCTCAAACCAGAGACTCGGGAGCTATAAAGCAGTTACTGAAGATGAATGAAGGATGATGATAAATAGACAGAGCTTGTGGACAACAATGTGTCAATCAAATGAAAATGCTGCAGTTAAGTATAATGAACTAAGAATCAGAAACCATTCAAAAAACATCGAAAGACACTCTCTTAAGAGTTTACTATGAACAATAACAACTAATTGTCTGCTTTTACAGTGAAGTGACGTGTGGTCAAGTGTGGTGACCCATACTTGGAATTTGTGCTCTGCATTTAACCCATCCAAGTGCACACACACCCGTGAACACACCCCCGGCGCAGTGGGCAGCCATTTTAGCTGCAGCGCCCAGGGAGCAGTTGGGGGATCAGTGCCTTGCTTAAGGGTCTCACCTCAGTCGTGGTATTGAGGGTGGCAGAGAGCGCTGGTCATTCACTCCCCCACCTACAATCCCTGCCGGACCCGAGACTCCAACCCACGACCTTCAGGTAACAAGTCCGATACGCTAACCATTAGGCCACGACTGCCCCCATTACAGTTTTAAAATTTACCAAATATTATGATTTCTTTCCCTGTACATGGTACAAGAAGTGCAAGACTGATGCGCCAGTACGATTTTGGACGTTTTATTTTAAATTGCTTGCTACATTCTTTGTGATTCGGGAAGTCGGAGGTGGCGTGACGCCAAAATGACTTGCTCAGTTTTGACAGCTTTCAGAAGGAACCTGTATTTAATGTAATTACAAATTCAGTCAAAAAGAAGTTTGAGGCCAAAGAGAGAAAAAAAAAACATACTTACAAATGAAAATAGCAGGTAAACATCATATCCGATCATAAATTAAGAGTAAATAAGTGGCATTTTATCTCATTTAAAATTGGAATTTTTGATACATTTCATGTTAATCTTATAATCATATTGAGTAAAAGTAAATACATATGTAAAATGTATCACAAGACGATCTTCAATGAGCAACTTCAGAAAATGATCAGGAGGTTTAGATGAACAAAAAGTACACAATCTTTGCTTGTACATTATAATATGAAACAAACAAACAAACAAACAAACAAACAGAAAAACACATCCAAATGTGTTGAGATCTGTAATAAACCTATTCATGACATTATTAGGAAACAACATCCATGGGTCAATTATATGAAATAGCAAAATATATGCATATTTATATATATACTGTATATCACACGATGTCTTAATGTTTGCGTTGAACTTTAATGTATGGAAAGGGACAACGTTTTCAACAAGGTCCTCATCTGGACAGTCCTGATCTTCCCAAAGGTCATCACAGATCATATACGTCAAATCTTCACCAAAAAATGCTTTCTTCCTCAAGTTCCCTTAAAAAAAATCATTTCAAGTGTCCCAAAGAGCTCGGCAACTGCTGAAATGTCTGCTCTCTTCATGGCCCGTGTGTGGCCTTTCATTCTTTCGTTCTTTCTTTCTTTCTTTTTTTTTGGAAGTCTGTGAGGCAGTTCTAGGGTTGGGTTCTAGTCCAGCTGCTCCTGTTTTATCCTGTTAGTCTGGAGTCCTCGCTGAGTTCTCCGGAGCTCTCGCCGCAGGACGTACTCGCTGAACTGAGACGAGTCGACGCCGCCGCCGCAAGAGCCCACGATCTCGAAGCCACGCTGCTGTAGTCGCTCCAGGACCTGCAACCAAATGCAGGAACGCAAAATAGTGAGACAGGGAGAAAGACGCACACCTTTACGTGGACATTGACCCACTATCAAGATCAAATATATTGGACTTTTCAAAAGAGTGAGGCATTCGAAACACATTTTTTAGAATATATAACTTAAAATACACTTTATACGCAAACTACTTTTTCCCATGATTCCTCTGTTAGGATGCCACATGGTGTGAGCCAGAAGACCTGCAGAGGAACGCTGATACATCCAACACACCCAATCACCTTTAGATCACCTCATATACAGTACATAGTTAAAAGATACTAGACTAGTATCTTTTAGTAGACTAAATGTGTCTACTAAGAAAAGTATTGAAATGCAATGCATCTTTTTCAAGCATCTGTTGCATTTTTCCTGCTTGGAGATTAGCTCCACGCCCATCCAGAACATAGCTGCGCAGCTCTGCCGCTTTTCCTTTAAAGAAAACGTGCAAAGCGTATGCAGGTTGAACAGAGCTGGGCTGTGTTAAAGGCATCATTGCACTTTTCCTTGTATGCAGCAGAAGGCTCTAAACTTGCAAACAGCCCCTTTAATGCTTTAATGCAAAGTGTAAACACAGGGCTAGGTTAGGCTATGATGATTGCCTGATGATATTTAATGAATAATTTAATGAAAATCGTAGCAAATCTATATCTTCCCTTCAAATCATTAAAAATAGAAAAGAAAGAATGTATTAAAACAGGCTGAGCGTGTGCTTTTGTACGAGTGTGTGTGTGTGTCTTTATGTGTCGTGTATGTCCTTGTGGGTCCACAATCATCACATTCCATCAAAAGGCCTCAGGGAGTAGAGCCTGTGCAGCATGGAAGCACAAAATCTCAGAGCCTGAACCTCCAACCCCCCAAACCTCCAGTCGTTCCAGGCTGCCTTGCAACCCCCCTGCCAAAACTACAAAGGTCTCGCTCCTCTGCATCACCCTCCAGACACACACACACACACACACACACACACACACACACACACACACACAGGCTCCATTAGGCCCAGATACAGCATCCACTGCGGGCTCACTTTAATAACCAAACAGGATTACGGGCTGTGCCTGAGGACTACCTAGCAGCATTTGTGTGTGTGTGTGTGTGTGTGTGTGTGTGTGTGTGTGTGCGTGCATGCA
The DNA here is from genome assembly GCA_037577455.1 of Pangasius macronema. Taxonomy (NCBI): domain Eukaryota; kingdom Metazoa; phylum Chordata; class Actinopteri; order Siluriformes; family Pangasiidae; genus Pangasius; species Pangasius macronema. The sequence goes on along the minus strand of CM074948.1, from coordinate 4,762,452 downwards.
TGTCGTTATGTGCTGCTACTGTTAATTTCACATCTCACTTTAAAAAAAAAACAACTTAAACTAATCAACGTTGTAGTGGTAACAGTAACTGCACCACTTTAGTACATTTTGAGATCTGCATCTGAGACCTTTCTCAATTAAAAAAAATGCAGTTACACACCTAACAGAAAAATGGATTGAAAGTCTGCATTCACAACAGCACTTTCATAAGCTACAACTAAGCAATCAACAGTCTTGGTTAACGTAATGAAGGACATACGAGTGCTTTAGCTAACTAGCCTTGAAGTCATGTAGCTAGCAACAGCTGCAAGCCCTTAGCTGCTTAGCCATATTCTTTTCTGAGTGCTTTCTTTTTCACTACATTCCTAATTTCCTCACACTGCGATTTATTATTATTATTATTATTTTTAGCAGAAAGGCATTTTCAACAACAATGGAAGTGGAAGTTTCGGTCGAAGGTCAGCCATCTTGTCAAACCTTCCATCATAATTCCATCATATTTCTACTTCATCAAGCTACCCCTTTGCTTCCAATTCATTTATAGCTGACCCTAGAAAGAAAGGATAGATACGGATAGACATCTCATTGCAGAAAAGTCTCCTGATTGGATAATACATCTGGACCGTGATTAAACGTTTAGTTAGTGATCTAGACCGCGCCCTTACCTGAACAGAGTTGAGATGGCAGTAGCCATTTAGAGGGAAGCGGATGACGTGTGTGGAGTCGTGGTTCCAGCCGGCATTCACCGAGTTGCACATGACGTCTCCGATCTCTGGGAAGATGTCCTCGATGAGGGCCTTGTCTCCGCTCAGTGTGATGCGCTCCCCCAGGTCAGGCGCCACGCGCACCACCACACACTCGCATGGACATGAGATTCGGTTGAGCTCCCGCTCGTGACGCCAGCGCTCCAGTTCTACCAGCATCGGCTGCAGCTGGAAATACCGCGCTTCCTCGTACAGCAGACTGAAGTCCTGCATGGACAATCCAACAATGAATCATGGATGGACAAGATCAGTGCGGACATCTTAGATTAATGACCAAAAGAGGACTGTACAAGGCCCAGAGCCTGGTTGCAGCAGCAAGACATCGTAGGTAGCATACACACACATCCGGCTAACTTCAGCTCAACGTACGTCTCAAGGACATTCCATGCAGCTTGTTTGCTAATTGAGAAGACGTCACAAGAACATTTTGGATCATGGCTTGTGCCACGGTCTTAATATTCTACACGCTTGTCATATTTATATCGTATTTAGTTGTTGATTGTAGTTGATGTTAACTAATCACGGGAGGGAATTTGAGCTCAAGGATGGAAAGAATAGCTTGACGCAAGTAGTAGATGATCACAATGTACCGACGTATCCATGATATCGAAGTTTATTCCCAGTCGTAATTTACAGTGGATATAAATTCAAGCTGAGCCACAGCCAAATTATTGACAGTTTCTATGGTAACTAAAACACATCAACAATGATGCTACAACAAATAGATGTTTTAAGAGAGGGACCCCTGCTGGATGGGAGCCATTTTGCTTTCCTCAAGAGATCAATTTTTACTCTGTCCTTCTAAATTCTATTTCTAGCTACATTTAATGTTAATGTTATAAAACATCTGTGAAATGAATTACTTCCCAGTATCGCTTACGTTATAGCAGCTACAAACAAGCATTCCTTCACCAGGTTCTACTTTTTCCTCCCCTCTCTCTTGATGATAAGATAAAACATGCAGTTTCTTACCGAGAATGCAAACTCCTGTCCTGAAGTTAAAGTAATAGTGTTACCTCTGACTGTTACAAAGCTCTGACACTGGAGACTCCTTCCAAAAATCTCCTCATAGAAGACTTCACTATATCTATATAACTACTTACACGCTTTTCTTGGTTAAAGAATGTTTTTATTCTATGTCTTATAAGGGTATGTGAAGAGTCTGCTGTAGAAAGTCCAATAGCTGTTACTATAGAAACGATAACGTAGAATTTAAGTCCAATAGCTGTTACTATAGAAACGATAATGGAGAATTTAACAGCGCTGGGGTATAATCAGCAATAATCAATCACTTGCAGGGAATGCAACATGCCTAATACATACGAAAAAAAAAAAAAAGACACGAAGGCCACTAATGGGGTAATTGTGAGGCGATTATACAACAACCGAATAGCCACGAATCCCTGAATAAATGTAGCCTCTCTGTGAACCTGAGCCACTCTAGAGTCTTTGCTTATTTTAGCTGACATAGTTTCCCCATGGACAGACCATCAGATAATGGGATTATTTGTTTTCTCCCAAGGCAAATTTGTAATTAAGGGCCAAATGACACACAAGAGCAGGCCACTGGAATGCAAATGCGTTTTATGGTGAGAACAAAGGCTGTAATGTGCACGTCTGATTACAGAACACTTAGTGTTTACTATACATGATGTTGTGCATATGTATTGTTTCAATGACTACGATCTGTTCAGCAAATTCTGTGTCAGGAAAAGCTTGTTCTTGCCATCTGTGCATTCGGCTCAATAGATTTTCATGTCTGACATCAGCTGCCATCATAATGGCTTCATCCATCCAGTGGAAGAAAAGCTTTAGATAATATATACGATGGGGACACATCATTGACCCCAGATCTCATTCTCTCTCTCTCTCACTCATTCTCTCTCTCTCTCTCACTCACTTTGAAGTCGTCAGGGATGAGGAGCTTGGACGTCCTGAGGAAGTTGAGGATGTAGCGGAACATGTGACCGTCCCTGTCGATGAAGTAGTGCTGCTTCAGGCTGTCCAGAACAATGGGCTCCGTGCCATCAAAAAGACGGCCAATTCTGCTCCGAGAGAAAGAGAAAGAGAGAGAGAGAGAGAGAGAGAGAGAGAGAGAGATAGTTAAAAAGAAATTGCTACAATAATGATCAGCACACATTTACATTCCAATTTCATATTGCTTTTATTTTTAAGAGATACACCGTTGCAATAATGAGTATCAGACAGATAAGGGCCTTAAACAGTAAATTTCACTAAAAAATGCCCCCATTTAAGTAGATATGTGGTATTTTGTATGATTTTTAGTTGGTGTAGCAGGTAGAGTGGCCACCTCACAGCTCCGTGGTCACTGGTTCAACCCTGAGCTTCCCAAAAACATGCCAGTAGGTGGACTGGTAACTCTAAATTTCCCCTTGGTTGAGATTGATTGAGTGTGTAAATGCTTCTGATCTATCCATCTACCTCCCTACCTCCCAGTGTTCCTGGGGTAGGATCTGGATTTAGGTTAAGCTTAGGTTAAGGTTAAGACAAGGTTAAGCTGTTATGAATGAATAAATGTATTTTTTCCCCCCCGAACAGACTGATTGAGGTTCATGACCTGTTGCTCGATGTGCATTTATTCATTTTCTACCAGTTTGGTATCGGCCATCGTGCACAAGTGCTCCAGTACTGCAGGTGGCGCTATTGAAATTTCATGTCTACAGGAAGAAGACTGCTCACCGCAAGGTGCCGACAGCATCAACTACGGCAATGCAGGGATTGTTGCAAGTACATAGACTAATGCTAGAACACGAGGACGAGGAAGAACTGCTTAATTTGTTCCATATTTACAACAAGAAAAGGAAATAAGATAAAAGTGGCATGTGGGACCATTAAATAAATCAAGGGTCAAACATGGCAAGTTTAGTGAAACCTATTTGATACGTGGAATCAATAGGGTTGGCCACGCCTTGTTTCTAATGACCAATCACAGGCTTGGTCGTGAGTGTGTTTGTTTGCAGAGTTCACCCAGCTGTTCCTTTTCCACCATGGGAAAATCTTTGTGGTTTGTATTTTCACTCCAGGAACTAACTAGTCATTACATTCCACAACACTGAATGTAACTATAAATGGATAAAAATAAGATGTGTTGGATAAGAATAAGATTGTTCTTTATTTAATAAAAAATTGTAGTTGTTGGCAAAATTGCTGTGGTATAAGAGGAATAAAAGACCTCGAGACGTGCTATTATAGGAAAGTAATTAACATTGGGGATTTGTCTGGATTCACAAGCTCTTCGTTGTTTTAATAACGTTTACACCGAACTCTGCTCCTCGCATGAACCTAAATGGATCGGGTTACATCCTGAAGTGAAGTGAAGTGAAGTGAAGTGACTTTGTGGCCAAGTATGGTGACCCATACTTGGAATTTGTGCTCTGCATTNACCTACAATCCCTGCCGGACCCGAGACTCGAACCCACCACCTTCAGGTTCACCTTCAGGTTACAAGTCCCACTCTCAACCATTAGGCCATGACTGCCCCCATCCTAACATGTACACAGCGATTTTACAACAAATTGTCGAGTTTAGGGTGCGTATCATAATGAATCCATTGGAGTGACAGAAGTATCGTTAACATAGCCTTGTTACAGACTCTGCTTTAACTTTTTTATTATCACCAATGATTTCTGCTGTATTTATAAATAGACTCTATTTGCTGCTAATATTTACAGTCCATTGTTGCAACAGCTTTCCTTCACAACACTGTTCTGTTGTCCTTGTGGGTTTATTGACTTGTGCGTTCACTGTACTGAGTATTTATTGTTGTGTACTCATTGTAGTCTTGTGTACTGTACTACTGTATCATGTGTTTTCACCATGGTCCTGGAGAGACGACATTTCGTTCTAAAGTATACAGCTAAGCACAAATATATCCAAAAAGTAGTAGTTTCAGGAAAAAAAAAGTCTGATTAAAATGGTAGACCCACAGCGTGAAGGGGGTACAAGGGCCATCTGGTTGAGGAAGTGGCCCCTGGCCTCAGCGCTGGGCTTGCGGTCTGGCCTGAGCGCTCCGGCTCCCAGCCTCCAGATGGATCTTGTATCCTGCGGCCTGCTACGGCTGCACACAAGCTCCTTTTTGTTTGTGTAGAAATGTTTTCTGTGGGCTAAATGTTTCCAGCAAAAACTAACAGGCATACCAAAAAACCTCAGTTGATGATTTTGGATGGAGTGGAAGCAATTTACAAAAGACTACTATACTGCCTTATGGCCTTAATGGCATTTAGGCGTGTTAGCCAGTTCCTGTAGTTCATGTTTTTACAGCAGTAATAATGTTTAGCTTTTGGTCTAAATGCAACTATGTTTTTTTAAAATATGATCGATGAACTGTTTTCACAGTTCATTCAATGAAATGACGCCGGGCAGCTAGAGTCAAGGCCGCACGTGCGGCGTCGGTCTCTGATGAACGTGCTTTGGCACGGCGTTACAGCGAGATGACGTCATGCTGACATAGAGAGCAACAGGCGACCGCATCACATCCATTTCATATGTGAGTCATCCCACTTTCCAAAAAAAATTATCTTCACCCCTTTATCATTCACTAGTTTCTTTTATACTGGTTAATGTATGTTTGTTACATTACAGAATCAGAGGAGAGAAGGTTAAAACGTGGACGAGAAGCTTGTGATTTTCAAGAAATAAACAAAGTAAATAAAAGCCAATATTAAGTTAGATGTAGCGAAGTTAATTGCGATTGCAATTAATGTACAATAAACAGTGAAGCCCTAATCCAAAGATGGTTAACACCAAGCTATGGTGTGATGAGTCATGGTGGATCTGGAGCCTATCCTGGGAACTCGGTGTGGGTTGAGAATGCACCCTGAATGGCGTACCAGTCTATCACATGGCACCATGTAGACACTGATTCACACCTATGGACAATTTAGCATAGCGAATCCAATTCCAAGAATGTTTTTGGAGGTAGGAGGAAACTGGAGAACCCTGAGGAAACCCACACAGATACGGGAAGCACTTATGAAACTGCAAACAGACAGTAACCCAAGCTCAAGCAGCTGTTAGAGATGGCAATGCTACCTACCACTACTATACAAAGGTGCCATTTGGTCATTTTTCTTCTCAAAGACTCTTGAGCCTCACCTGGACTCGGGGTACTTGGTGAGTGTGGCGAGGCTGCTGGTGTACATGTGGCCGCCCACGTCGATGTGCACAGGCGCATTGGACTTGGTGAGCTGCGCTGGCGTCGGGATGCCCTGATTACTGAGAGGAGACGCTGGAGACCTGGTGATCATCGGCCTGGACATGCTGGAGCGGTTATCCTGTTCAACGACAAAACAACAACAGGAACACGAATGAAAGAAAGTCAATTTAAAATTGATAAAAACAATGGACACTACTTTCCACGTCCTAAATGTAATCACTTATCTAAATCATGTTTGGTGTCTTTTGATGTGTTTTTTTTGTGTGTTAATTGGAGCAAGTAAGCAAGCAGCAAATCAAGAAGGAATGTCAAGCAACATATTTTCTGCACATTTCTGCTTCAGCCTGCATCCTTGCAGACTTTCTGATGTGGTTCAGGACACAGTGTGACTGAATGTCATCTATAAATATGAACAAAGCTTCATGTTCTAGCTGAACGCTGTAAGGTTACGGAGGCGTTCATCTGGGACAACCAGAGTCGCTGTTGTATATATGACAATCGAGTTTCATTCATTTTAATTTGCAAAGTTTTGTTGTCTTTATAAATGGGATTATGTAGCTTAATGCAGGATTATATATATAATATGTATGTATGTATGTATGTTTGTATGTATAGATGGAATTATATAAGTACGGAAAAAGGCCATGGGGGCTGCAGTTATAGGAAATGAATCATTGGTGTGACCATCACAAAAGTGGATTATTTTCTCCTCAAATTATTTCACTCCCCAAGTGTTTTCTCTCTCTTATACAACAACTGTGTAAAACTGAAGAAACAAAAACTCTTACCATGAGTTCTGTAATGTTAATTAGAGCAGATGCTGAGAAAGACCTCCATGTGTGAGGTGTCCCTGACCCACTTCTATATACGCAGCTACATTAGCGACACCATGAATAAAAACACTTTTGCAGGTCACAAACGCCCTCTCTTCACCAATGAGATGGAAAATTATAGTGCAGCTGCTCTCATTATAATTATTACAAAAAGAAAGAAAGAAAAAAAAATCTGAGCTTGTTTTTGAAACCATCCGTATTTTGATCGCGTGGTTGGTGTAGTTTTCACACCTTCATTCCTCCCTCTTTACCAATTAAGCCTGCCTCAGAGTGAAGGCCTTTCGGCGAGCACGGCTCCATTTGCATTGCATTTGTGCTGCTGCTGATAAGGGAGAGCTCCATCAGAAGCCATTCGTTGCTTATGAAGTGCAGTGTGTGTGTGCGAGAGAGAGAGAGAGAGAGAGAGAGAGAGAGAGAGAGAGAGAGAGAGAGATCAGGAGAGTTTGCCAGGGACGCCTCAGGGGGGACACACTGCTGCTCTTCAAAACACAGACCTGAGTTAAGCTGCAGGAACAAGGAATGGGATCACACTCACAACGCAGATAATGTGTTTCTTCACTATTTCACTTACATCCTGCACTCCTACTGTGTGTGTGTGTGTGTGTGTGAGTGTGTGAGTGCGAGAGGTAGAGAGTGAGGTAGGGAACCCTGTCACTTCAGGTTAGTGAGTGTGGAACAACAGGGAACATCACTGTATCTGTACAATGTAAAAAATGAGAGAAGAAAAGTTTCCACATATCAGGACTGCAGTGTCTTACTTCCTACATT
>CM074948.1:4685725-4697115 GCA_037577455.1 Pangasius macronema | reverse complement strand
TATACACTATACTACACTATCTGTACACTATACTACACTATCTATACACTATACTACACTATCTGTACACTATACTAAACTATCCGTACACTATACTACACTATCCGTACACTATACTACACTATCCGTACACTATACTACACCATCTATACACTATACTACACCATCCGTACACTATACTACACCATCCGTACACTATACTACACTATCTATACACTATACTACACTATCCGTACACTATACTACACTATCCGTGCACTATACTACACTATCCGTACACTATACTACACCATCCGTACACTATACTACACCATCCGTACACTATACTACACTGTCTGTACACTATACTACACCATCCGTACACTATACTACACTATCCGTACACTATACTACACTATCTATACATTATACTACACTAGCTGTACACTATACTACACTATCCGTGCACTATACTACACTATCTGTACACTATACTACACCATCCGTACACTATACTACACTATCCGTACACTATACTACACTATCTATACATTATACTACACTAGCTGTACACTATACTACACTATCTATACACTATACTACACTATCTGTACACTATACTACACTATCCGTACACTATTCTACGCTATCCGTACACTATACTACACTATCCGTACACTATTCTACGCTATCCGTACACTATACTACACTATCCGTACACTATACTACGCTATCCGTACACTATATTACACCATCCGTACACTACACTACGCTATCCGTACACTATACTATGCCATCCGTACACTACACTACGCTATCCGTACACTACACTACACTATCCGTACACTATCTGTACACTATACTACACTATCTATACACTATACTACACTATCCGTACACTATACTACACTATCCGTACACTATTCTACACTATCCGTACACTATACTACGCCATCCGTACACTACACTACGCTATCCGTACACTACACTACGCTATCCGTACACTATACTACGCCATCCGTACAATACACTACGCCATCCGTACAATACACTACACCATCCGTACAATAAAATACACCATCCGTACACTACACTACGCCATCCGTACACTATACTACGCCATCCGCACACTATACTACGCCATCCGTACACTATACTACACCATCCGCACACTATACTACACCATCCGCACACTATACTACACCATCCGCACACTATACTACACTATCCGTACACTATCCGTACACTGTACTACGCTATCCGTACACTGTACTACGCTATCCGTACACTATACTACACTATCCGTACACTATACTACACTATCCCTACACTATTCTACGCTATCCGTACACTATACTACACTATCCGTACACTATACTACACTATCCGTACACTATTCTACGCTATCCGTACACTATACTACACTATCCGTACACTATACTACACTATCCGTACACTATACTACGCTATCCGTACACTATACTACTCCATCCGTACACTATACTACACTATCCGTACACTATACTACACTATCCGTACACTATACTACACTATCCGTACACTATACTACANATACTACACTATCTATACACTATACTACACTATCCGTACACTATACTACACTATCTATACACTATACTACACTATCTATACACTATACTACACTATCTGTACACTATACTACACTATCTATACACTATACTACACTATCTATACACTATACTACACTATCTGTACACTATCTGTAGCCTACATCTTTGGCAGCTTATTTTTATACACGTGTCATGTGGACTTCACACACTTCTCCTGCTGGCTTTATACATTGTATACGTTTTTTATTTTCATATGATTCTTTGATTTATTTTTCTCACTTTGCATTATTTTCACATTTTCATTTTTCCCATGTAGGGCATGTGATTTTATTTTCAAGCAGGATTTTCTCACTAATTTATCATCACATGATCGCTTCACAATCATTTTATTTTCACGTGATTTAAAAAAAATTATTCATTTCCACGTTATTTTTTCACGATTCAGATATTTTTATATGTGAGTTTTTTCCACGTGATATTTACACCTGATTCATTTATTGTCATGTAATGTTTTTCACAATGCCTTCATTTTTCATTCTTCTATTTTTATGTGATTTTTTTTTTTACACGCCTCATTGTCACATTATTTTTAAGCATGATTCGTTTATTGTCACATTTACTTGATTTTTTTATTATCAAGTGTGATTTTTTTTAAATTCATTTCCACATGTGATTTTTTAAAAATATGACTCACTTATTTTTCCATGTGATTTTCTCAATAATTTATTTTCACTTATTTTCTTTCACTTTTCGTTTATTTTCACATGTAACTTTTTTCAGATGATCCATCATATTTTGTCCTGTGATTTTTTTTTCACAATTCATTTTTTACACAGGATTTTTACACCTGATTCATTTATTTTCATGCTATTTTTTTCCATATGATGTGGAAATCCACATGATTTTTTTCACATATCTCATTTATTTTCATGTGTAACTTTTTTGTACATGATTCATTAATTTTCACGTGATTTTACACGATTAATTTCCACTTTTTTTTTCATTCCATTTCACATCTGCTCACATATTATTTCCATCTTTTTTGAGGTCACGTTCAATTTCACTTATGTATAAGCATGAGTTATGAAAAACATATATGCATGTGATTTTTCTGTAAGGAGTTAAACCTGGTCAAACACAACAGCAAAATCATTACAGCAGACTTTAAACAGCTCACCGTTTATTTAAAACAAGACAGAGGACAGATTCTCAGTGAGAAAGCATGAACATCTTGATTGCATTGTACCAGCGCTAACTCTCTTCTCAGACGCTCGTGTATCTCTATAGCTTTTTCCATGTAGCCTTTAGGCGCAAATTCCTGAACAACGCTGCTTAGTCGAAAGCTTACAAGCTACGCTGATTTCTTGTCTCTCTGTAATAAGTAACATTCAGTGCTTCTCCTCTTCCACTGCTGGAACCTCACTGAGCTGGAACACACAAAACCACTCACCATGTGGCCAAATGGACATCCCGAAACGTATCACATGGGGAAAAAAAAAAAAACTTAAACTCAAAACACATTTTGCACTTATCTCAAATGTAGTCAACCAAGACATGTTTGGTGTTTAAATTTAGTTTCTTGATGCCTGAGCCATCAGAGAACATGGAGAGAACAAGAAAAAATCCTAGAAAACAGATGTTGGAAATGTGAGAGACCTCAGATTTAACAGCATAATTCACTGATTTTTTCGTACGACCAATAATCCCGACTCTCAGAACCTACGATATTGCAGAATATCTCAAAATAGTGGATGGCAATTCAGCGTGGATGGCAGTTCAGCGTGTCTGGCGTTGGTTATCAGTCAGTCATGCGCGACCCTAAGATTGCTTTTCACTTGAGACAGTCTGCATTCCTCCACACTACAGGATGTAGAGTTGTAAACACTGAGCATGTTTTATATTAATGATAATTCGAACGCACCACGACTGGAATGCAGGGTTAAGACAGGGTTACTAAACATAAACATTGCAGACTAGTCTCAAATCAGGACACCTTTTCCAAATCAGAGTGCTCTAGTGAAGCCCATGCCTTGACTAGTTTCACTAATCTACTTACCAGATTGACAAATAGATGTTCATGGTATAAGATTTAAAACTATTGGGGGCATGCCGTTATAGAAAACTATGAACAATGATCAACAGTGATGTGGTGTGATGTGGTCTAATGCAAAGCAGATTTACCTTTACCATCCCAGTGTTGTTATTCTCCCATAACGCCATGATCTGGGGTGTTTTATTCCTCTTATACCACAGCAATTTGCCAATGATTACTACTGAATAACGTCATACATTTTAACCATTTATGCACTCTGGTCAGGAAATTAGCAATAATTAAACAAATCAATAAAGGAATGTAGTATGGGAAAGAGCGTTTCTCTTTCTTCTTCTTCTTCTTCTTCTTCTTCTTCTTCTTTGGGCTTTTCCCTTCAGGGGTCTCCACAGCGAATCATCANGTCCCCCAAACGTCCAACATGAGCTGTCCCTCTGATGTACTCGTTCCTAATCCTGTCCAACCTCGTCACTCCCAAAGGATAGTGTTTCTCTTTGATTTTTTTTTTTATGTTTAAGGCTTATGGCCCTCGATGGGCTGCATCAGGTGCGGCAGATAACCAAATAATGACTAATCTTTCAAGAAAAAAACTTGTACACCCAGTCATGTGCTAGTTTGAATTTTACATCAAACATTTTAATCATTATCATGATTTTGCGTACAAGAAGACTATATAAGAGAATTTCCCTGTTTCTAGCTTTTCACCAAACAGTTCACTGCAGCAAAAGTAAACGAGCAAACGGTGGCACAGGAGCTCTCAGGAGCGCATTTGCTTCATTCCTGCTAATCTTCTGACCAATGGCTAATTTGCTGTTACGACCATTAAAAGCTTTATATTTGCCATTTTGGGCTTGGCCCTTTTCTTGCCCAGGAGTGTAGTTACTTTTAATGTTGTGGACATGAACGAGGCAAGTTAGTTCCTGTTATTACAGTTGTTCTGTTGCCAGCTTCCCTTTTTTCTTTCTCTGGAAATTAGTAACACACAACAAAACAAACAAACAAACAAAAAAATGCAGATCATCATGTTACTGAGAAAAAAGAAAGCGCCTGTCACATACTGGCTGTTACGATGTGCTGAAACTGGAGACTCCTTCCATAAATGTTAAATAAACATCTCCTGACAGACAGTTTCACTATATCAATGACTGTAGATTTTTCTTTGTTAAATAACAACACATTTTTCATCCATTTATTTTGGATTATCTAAAGCATTAACCTGTGTATGAGCTGTTCCTATAGAAACAATGCAGGAATTGGAATTACAGCCGTTACAGAAAATGAACAATCAGAATCAAGCCATTTTCGAGACCTGTTTTTTTTTTTGCAACTGAAAGGTTGAGGAACTTGATTCAGTAGGAACTTCATAGTTCTTGTTGTGTGCTTCCACCACACTGCAGGAGCAGTGACTGTTACTGAACTGACAGCAAACTGTGAGACGGATCTGACATTTAAGTTGTGCAAATAAACTGGTACACAGGAGACACAATGTCCAAAAAAACATGTACAATACACTCCTTCATGGCATTTTTGACTTAACATTTGTGCTTTATCCAAGTCACGGTTACGGTGGATCCTGGGAATACTAGGTGGAAGGTGGGAAGACATTCTGAATGGTCCATCACAGGGCACCATAATAACACCTAGGGGCAATTCTCAGCCAATCCACCACACAGACATGAGTCGAACATGCACTGACAGTAACCCAATCTCAGGCTCATGTTTTATTCACAGCAAATTATATGTAAGAGGGAACACACCAATCTACTAAAGGTTATGGGTCTTCCTCAAGGATCTCTGGCAGTCTGCATATCACTAACTACTCAACCACAGCTGCCCCATTCCTTATCTGATCAGTAAACAGAAAACGTGTGTAAACTGGATTTTCCGCCTTTAACACCGAGCTGTATTTCTCAGCTTTTCTAACGTACATTAGCTGTCAGCCACGAGCAACATCTTGCATCATTAAAGCGTGCCGTGCTCTGTGATTAGTATACTTGAGCTTTGCCATGGGTTTGCTTACTTTTTTGTGACGTGGTCTGAACTTTTTTTTGCAATTTGAAATCTCTAGCAGCTCTTTAGAAACATCCCTCCATTTAATTTGGAGCAGCTTTTCATTAATCATTGAGGGTTATGACTGATAGAGAATAGTTTTGAGCAGAATGACCTTCTTCTAAAACATAAAATGGCGTGCAGAGGCTAACGAGGACTAACGCTTTTATGCAATGAACTGCAATAATCAATTGCAAAGTGGGCTTATTAAGAATGTCTTTAGTCATGTCTTTTTTGGAACCGAACAAACCTGTGATGATAATTATGCTTTCAACGCTACATTCAGAGGTACTGAATCACTGAGTTGATTGGCCAGTTTAACTCCATTCAGGGTTACCTGAGTTAATTCACCATTAGAGACATTAACTGTACAATATAATTACATTTCAACACCATTAACGTATTCAGATTGTGCTTTTTAGTCTCTTTTTGCCTGTATGTGCAGATGAAATGAGTCTTCAACAAAACGACAAGATGAGAACAGCTCCTAATAAAGGATGTGTAATAATTTGATTCATAAATGTATTCCTTTGCTCATTTTGGAAGGTCATAATGGCCTTGTTTCCAGCTGGTAACCATAAGAGACCAAACGAGTGCCAAGCAGCTGTTATAATCCTAATATCCCATCCAGTACTTCCTCTGTTTGTCCCATTCTTCACACCTCTGTCCAAATCTATTGTAATTATCCAAGCTACCATTCACTCAAAGGAATTGATGATTTACAAGTTCCCACAAAAGGTTCTTTCTGCAAGCTTCCCGAACAAGTTCTTGGTCTCACTGCTGGGGCTGTGAACATTTTAATAACAGAAATGATGCCAGCTGTGTGACGGGTTATGACGTGGATTTCCGCACATGGTAAAACCACTGCAGAGCTCAAACATGGACAAGGTTAAGACTAAAGATGTTGTGTTGTTTTTGTTTTTGTTTATTGCATTAAAATAGCTTGTTAAATATTTCTATGAAGATACACACCAACATTTTTGTGTTGAGGTTTGTGAGCAAACGTAGCTTGCAGAGGCTCACAATGGAGCCATTTGACCAGCAACGTTTTGTACTGTAAGTCACTACTTCCTGGTACAAAGAAAAATACCTACTCTGAAGCAGGATTTAGAAATATTCCTGGAACTGTGGCTCTGGTTATCTTGCCTTATAAGCAAACAATGAAATCTCTGACCGATGGAGCCTGAATGAAACCCATGGACCTCACTCTCTCAGCTGATCTGCTTAACACAAGAGAGCAAATCTTAGTCTTGACAGAAAGATTCACTGACTCACTGATCCACTAAATAAGAGTAGAGTGAATTTTGGTCAGGATTCACTAACTTGAAGGAATGCAGATTAAGTTTGGTGTACATGTAACTGCAAACATGACTTACACAATTCTTACACAGTGGTTAAAAAAAAAAACAAGGATGTATAATACATATAATGTCAGAAAGTACGGCTTGAATGATTCAATGCTTCAAACGCTTACCTACTGAGCAAGAGAGGATCAAATGTTGGTTATGACTGAAATGAATCACTGATTCAAATGCTGATGTGCTGAAGAAGAGAGGACGAAATAATACTCGTGACATAAATGATTCATTGACTCAAACAGTGATCTGCTGAGCAAGAGAAGATCAAAGTTTGGTTATGACAGAAATGATTCACTGATTCAAACACTGATCTGCAGAATGATTCACTGACTCAAACATTGATTCACTGAAGAAGAATGGATCAAATCTTGAACATGATTGAAATGATTCACTGACTCAAACACACTGAATGGGAGAAAAGTGATTCTCAGCCATTGAGTCAGTGAATCATTTCATGGCTGAAGAGGACCAAAAGTATTGACCTGCACATACACTGATCCATTGGATAAGAGAGGATCATTAAAACACTGATTCGCTGAATGAGAGAGGATCAAATCTCACTTATGACAGAAATGATCCACTGACTCAAATACTGATATGGTGAACAAAAGTATAGCAGAACTTGGTCATGCCCAAAATGACTGACCTGCACATACACTGATCCATTGGATAAGAGAGGATCAACTCACATCATGACTGAAATGATTCACTGACTCAAACATTGAAAGCGAAATAAATGATTCATCAATTCAAACACTGATTCGCTGAATGAGAGACAATCAAATCTTGGGTCATGACTGAAATGATTCACTGGCTCAAACATTGAAAGCGAAATAAATTATTCATCAACTCAAACACTGATTCGCTGAATGAGAGACAATCAAATCTTGGGTCATGACTGAAATGATTCACTGAGTCAAACATTGAAAGCGAAATAAATGACTCATCAATTCAAACACTGATTCGCTGAATGAGAGACAATCAAATCTTGGGTCATGACTGAAATGATTCACTGGCTCAAACATTGAAAGCGAAATAAATTATTCATCAACTCAAACACTGATTCGCTGAATGAGAGACAATCAAATCTTGGGTCATGACTGAAATGATTCACTGGCCAAAATGATTCATGGATCAGGTTCAGCACACAAGCAGTCACAAACCTGATTTTCGCCATTTCTGTTGAAAAACACTGACTTTAATAATCGCGAAGTGTGGAAGTATGGTATGGAGATGTGTTTTTGGTTTGCAGAGTTTAATTTTGTGGCTTGCAGTTGCAAAGCCTGTTAGCAAAAACGGAAAGAAAATGGCAGCAACTGATATCATTTACACTGTGACTCGCTCGAATAGACTGAATCGCTCGTTAACGGGTCACGTTTAATCATGGCTTACCGTCGATGATTTGCAGTGTGTTTTATGTCTGACTACAAACACAACAAATACTCATTTCACTCCCAGATGTTGAAGGCATGCTATGGCTTTATTACTCACTCCATTGCTGAGCTACAAAATCTCCTCTTATTGTGGTCCTGGAGACAAAAAAATAATCAGCGCATGAAAGGCTCATGCTGCGACTCAGTTCACCATCTGGATTTCCCCTGGTTCGCGTGTTGTTTTTGCGGCCAGGCCTTGCTCTGGGAATGTGCTGGATTACAGAAAGAACACAAACAAGGAGAGCTAACAGGCAGACCACAAGTTCTGGGCACGTAACCCATATGCGTTTGTTCTCATGATTTATAGGACAGACGAGAAAACATAAATGAGTGTAAAACTAACGATTTATCACTGTGGGAAGTGTTACTGGCATCACGTGTATTAAGTGATATGCAGTCCATTAATACAGTCGAAGCATGTTTGTCTGAAAAAAGAAAAATCACGGTACACGAGCTGCATGACTGCAGATGATTGTGTCTGTGTGTGCTACGTATTATATTTCTGTTTGGTAAACACTGAACCATCCAAAGTTTCTTTATTTACTTTGCATATCTGGCTGGCTAAAAAGCAATTACACAGAAAGTTCAATAATGCGAAGGCGGTTCATCGTCCCACGGAATGAAAGAGGGTGTGTACTAGGACAACATTAAAAGTAGTTCTTTGATCATTTTGTATAACCAGGATGGATCTGACTCACTGATCCAGATGGAAACATTCAATGAGGAAGAGATTTTTCTGTCCACTCTTTCTTTAAAATTAGAAATCCATTCATTTTCCCATCATTGCCTTGGACGATATATAGTCTCACAAGCCAGACGTCCAGCATTCACTAGAGGGTCTGGTATGTATCTTTAATAATCATGGCCAAGAACTGGCTATTTTTACAGGAAAAGGCAATTTGACTGACATGGCAGACGACCAACCACAGCTCTCTTCCCATAGCCCAACAGCAAATCCATAAGATTACCTCATTTACTTACTGCTAACTGCTTCAAAGCTCTTCTGTGAACTTTTCAGTCCAATAACTAGGCTTTTAACTTGCTCTTGCTCATTGTGTCACATTGGTAAAAAATGTTGTCTGAGAGAAATATGTATATGTGTTGAAGCCTACACATAAAAACCCTTCAAATTTTGAGGTTTCCAATGGGATAGGAGTCCTCACTTTATTACAAGCTAATTTCTGTTCATGCTAACATCGGTGAGGAAATAATTGCAGAGTCATCCAGTGATTTATATTCCGCCGGAACAATTTCTTGTTATTAAAGTCTTTTAAACATTTGAAAACTTTGTCCGTTGTCGTCTCTACAGAGTGTGTAAGCACTGTTTTCCATTTTGATGACAGAGTAATGGCACAGGAGCATGGCGGCCATTTTGAGAGTCGGTATCTGAATACAAACTGAAATGATTACGCCAAGTCCATTTTGCTGCGGCAGCTAACTGTTTTGGCGAAATATATTTATGTTTTCTGAATAGAAGTGTCAAAGTAGCATCATTCCACCACAACATGTGATGGATTTTCCCAGACGACAACAAATATATTATATATTATGTACAAAAGTGCGAAATGCCACTTAAGGTGCAACCATCAGGATTCTGAAGCTTGTGGCCAGAAAAGCGTACCCAAAGCACCTGAGTGTGAGAGAGGGGAATCTAGAGTAATGCTTTATATTTATATAACTAATTTTACATTTCCAGAGACCTACATTTCATTTAGAGATTGTAAACAAAAGCTACACAGTCCCCTTTTGCGTATGAGCAGCACTATGAGGGAGCAAATTCACAGCGATGTTTTTTTCGTGTTCAATGAAGTTAATCCACATTCATTCACTCAAGGCCCTGCTGTTAGGGCACTTGCTGTTAGGGCGCCTACAAACACAAACCATTGAACACCGTTTCCTGCCAGGGCTGTTGTCATGGTGACAGGTGCTATTTTTCTTTTTTTCCCCCCCTTTCAAACCTGTATTGTAATTAATGTGCGTTCACACATAATGAAAGCCACTGACCCCTTTGGTCACCTGCATCAACTGGAAAATGGGCAGCTCTCCCGAGTTTCTTAAAATAGGTAAGTGTGCAATTACTGGGGGCAAAGTGATTTGTTTAAGTTCGCCTCTGAGAAACAAATGTCATGCCTCATGCTGCTTCACACTCAGCTGGCGTTGATGTGGGACAGGCTGGAATTAAAAAAAAAAAAAAAAGCATTTGACCTATGATTTCTTCGCACTTGGGCAAAGACTGCAAAAGTGAGGTTTGAGTTTCATTACCATGTGCTGGAAGGGTGGAGGGTTCAAAGCCGAGCCGTCGCTCCCTCCTCCCATCTGCTCATTCAGTATGATCGACTGTGGGAGATTTTTCCATCTGCATATTCACAGCGGCCTGTTTCATCTCGTCCTGTTCGCTCCTCGACCTTCAGCCCGGCCAAGAAATTAAGACATGTCCTCTTTGATCTGCTCACTTCCATTTCAAGGAGCATCCTTAAAGTGAAATAGAGTTACAGACAACGTTTAATAGATTTGCAATCATGTGAAAACATGATACACGCTGATGACTTTCATTTTATGCTGATTTCTGCCTCTGCATGTTTTATTGAGTGATGTTTTGACCAGATTCCTGTCCCAATGCTTTATATTTTTTATGTGCTGACATGAATGTTATGGCGTGATTGTTATGGAACATCCAGGAAACAAGTTAGTTCTTGTTATCACTTATGTTATAGCAGCTATAAACATGGGTGGACACAGGCAGTCTGAGGGGTAGGGGCAAAAACAATAACAAGTGCAGGACCACCTATAGGGCACGGCATCTCATTATCTCAGATGTAGGAAAGCCTATAGCACACTGCATCTCATTATCACAGATGTAGGAAAGCCTATAGGGCAGTGCATCTCATTATCTCAGATGTAGGAAAGCCTATAGGGCAGTGCATCTCAT
>CM074948.1:4663909-4674977 GCA_037577455.1 Pangasius macronema | reverse complement strand
CCCCTTGATTCTCGCTGATATTTTTCCATCACACAGAACTTCCGACACCTTTCTCCACCCATTCCAACCTGCCTGCACTCGCTTCTTCACACACATAGTATGTATGTTACTGATAATAAAATGAAACTGCATAAATGTCATAAATGTCCTAATCCACCATGAAACCATCTCACATTGCATTAATGACGTATAGACCAATTTTTAGTTAGATCCTCTTTGATAGCATGCGTGTTTATACAACAGTTAGCTCTGGATTGCTAATTTGATTGGTCAAGCAGAATTCCAAGAGTGCTTATATTCAGTATAAACACACTGGAACATTTCACTGTTAGTATCACTCAGCTCGTCTGTGTTCACCACATAAAATCCCACTTGAAATGGTTTCCAAAGTAGTGTTAGCAACATTGTCAAGTGGACATGGCAAACGATACGTTTCATGAATATAACTTTTGACTTAAATGCTTATCAGATGAAGATGAAAAGGAAGAAGGGACACCAATTTTGAATGTACAAATCGAACCAAACTAGTCATCTAGCTGAGGTGTTAGAAAGTGAGTGTAGTTCTTCGGGATCTATTTCTGCTAGTGGAGCAAAAATAAATGTATGTTATACATGATTGAATTTATAAGGATCATTAGCTAATGCAAAAATGCGTTCAGAGTCGGTGCTTTTACTCTGCACATGTTGTTCTTTGAACTGACTCACACCAGTACAGGGGTAGTAACCTGTTTTTAAGTTTAAAAAAATAATAATAGTACACTGTAGCAGAATTCATATATCAAAAAAATAGCTGTAGTTCATCCAGCCTAGTTTACATCTTGTGTTGATGCTAATCCCATGCATTTACGTGAATTATTTAACTGAAGGCAGCTCATGGGACCACAGACTGACTACAGGGCTCGAGAAAATACTTCAGAAAGGGGAAATTACATGTTACAAGTTCTCGTAAACTTTCATTTATTTATGGTTTTCATTTTACTTATGATCTCTGGTCTTTTTTTAGCAAACTGATGACATGTGTGTTTAAAAAAAGCTTGATGATTAAAAACAAAATGTTTATAGATGACTGGATTCTCCCCATGTCAAACTCAGTCCATGGCACGAGTCCATGGCACTAGTCAAGTGATGATGTGAAATGCCACTATGAAACAAAACATTCATCCATCCATTCTCTGTACAGCTTATAGCACACAGGGTTGCAGGGTAGCCTGGAGCCTATCCCAGGGCACTTCGGGTATAAGGCAGGGGACAGCCTATATGGGGTGCCAACCCATCACAGGGCACAATCACTGCATGCCTTTGGACTGGGGGAGGAAACCAGAATACCCAGAGGAGAGAACATGCAAAGTCCATGCACACAGGATGGAGGCAGGATTTGAACCCCCAACCCAGGAGGTGTGAGGCAACAATGCTAACCACTAAGCCACCATGCACCTCCATGGCCTACCTTATGGCCTACCTTATGGCCTACCTCATGGGCTACCTCGTGGCCTACCTCATGGCCTACCTCATGGCCTACATCATGGCCTACCTCATGGCCTACCTCATGGCCTACCTCATGGCCTACCTTATGGCCTACCTCATGGCTTCCCTCATGGACTCTCTCATGGACTCTCTCATGGCCTCCCCTGCTCTGAAACGAAATCAAACATAACCAATTCGAACTGTCTTTTTTTACAGCCATGTAATCTACTTCAGTTCCTCTGACTCTGAAGAGGAGAAACTTCCCCATGTAAATATTACTGATGTAAATTTTGCCTGGCTTTTTTTTTATGACTATTTATATGACTTGAATCCCGTAAATTTTGCATATGATGTACATTCCATCCATTTCTCCAGGTATTAAAAGTCCAAAAATAATTATTTGTGAGAAACAATGGTATAGTTTGGTACCTTTTTACTTGAGACTGGAGAATATTTTCTTCTACTGTTAAGAAATCTACTGTGTCTACTTTGTAGTATTCGATTTCGGCCCCAACATCTCATCTCGCACACACACACACACAAATTCAGTGTACACAGAAAAGCAGTTCATTTTCATAGAGGACAGAGGGCAATAGGAACTGCTGGCTCCACAGGACAGCCGTGTCAATCTCACTGAAAATCAATCAGAGACAACAGCAGCGTTGCTGACATACGCAAACCAAGTGCACTGGCGCTCCGAGTGCGTCTGCCGTCCCCGCAGGACTCCCATTCCATCGGCTCCTATTAAACATTAGCTATTTAATTCCGAGCAAGGCTCCAGTGAGCTGGAAGAGCTTTGCTTTGCTTTTTTTTTCACTTCACCATTTTCTTTTCCAGCTAAAAGCAGCAGGACAAAACAATACTGCAGGCACATGTGTATACAGAGGGAGAGCGAGGAACGAGTAGCCAGGGGTTTAGCTTTACCAAATAACAGTGATAGATTCACAGCGAAAAACGAATGCAGTCACTGAAGCTCTTTTCCTTTCGACAAGTTGTTGATTAACGCATAATGCCCGGCCTGCGGTCATGAGCTAAAATGGAAACGATCTTGAAAAAGTGAGGGCTATTAAGCGTAAAAGTGCAGGCTATTTCTCCTTCAAAGCCCAGGGAGAATGATTATCTCTCTCTCTCTCTCTCTCTCTCTCTCTCTCTCTCTCTCTTTCTTATTTTCACACCTACTGCACACAATCATTTATGGTCACACACATGTATAAATAAACACTGCTCCATATTGCATTACACACACACACACACACACACACACACACACACACACACACTTTTGAGTGTAGGTTTAGAATTTATCCCTTTCATGTATAAATTATTCAAAAATATAGACAAACTTTTGGATGGTTTTATGACATGCGAGTGCTGAAAAGTGCTGAAAAAAATACTTGCAAGGTGTAAAATAATTCACTAACATTATTAGGTGTAAAATATTACAGAACATTTAAAAAAAATTGTGAAGCATATTTTAAGATCATTTTAACAAAAGTATTATTATTATTATTATTTTTTTTTTTTTTATTTATTTTTTTTTAACAAACATAGTATTATGCGGTTTATATTCATGAATTAAAATGGGTTACAGTATGTCTGACATACGTGATTAGATAGACAGAGATGTCCGAGATGTCCTACATCTGTCACTGTCAGTCGTTTTGGGTTGGGAGGAGCAACACTTAATGGAGAAATAAAAATCAGGATAATGGTGTGTATAACACTGGAGTGATTTGAAGGTGATTTGCGTCTACTGTATTACTAAAAACGTTAAATTATTGGTTTAAAGTTAAAAAAAATACACAAATGACTCATTTTATCCACCAGTATTCACCAGTAGTGATTTAAAAAAAAAAAATACTGACTGTCTGAAAAGCGAGCTCGGGCATGACAGGTCAGGGTTCAGCTCAGAAACGTGCGTCCGATCGATCAGTCTCCTGCCAGAGTTGCTGGCACATCGTGATAACATTATCGCCTCAGCTCCCGTGAGCGGCCTGGATGTGTATCAGTGTTACTGCAGCTGGAGGATAACCCGAGCAGCTTGGCGTACAATCACCCGAGGTGGCTGGACTTCTACCTCCACCCGTAATTCAGTTTGAAGGAAAGCTGAGTAAAAGGAGATGTTTGAATCGTGCATGCATCTGTTTTCCGTTTTCTGAGGTCACGTCCTCGACGAGATCAAATTCAAGGCTTGAAAACCTAATTTGTCGAAAGGATCTCAGGGAATGCGTTCGTGAAAGACAAGATAAGGAATTTCCACAATTATGGTACAAACAGTATAAACTCAAAAGTGATTTGACTCTGAATCAACTCGACTCCAGGAAGTGACCAAAGATGATGCGATTTTTTTTTTTGGAGATGTTTTTGTAGAAATGAGGCTCAAGACACAACCTGATCCAAAGGACAGAGCTGCAGAAATGCCATGTGTTCCGGAAATCTGGGCCAATAAACAACAAGAGAAAATAAACAGCAAACCTAACTAGTACATTTAGCATTTACGTAATTATATAATAATATATTTAGCGCCGGATCCATGTACTTCTTGCTCAGGTGATTAGCTGAGGTTTGATTTTTTCTGCCACTGTATTTCTAACCAATGAAAGAAAGCATTTTACGAGTATGCTTTCAGGTGTACATGTCCCTCAGCAAATGTACCAAAAGTTAAACATTTGCTCTAATTGAGGCAATTTCTAGAAAGTATCATCACAGGTTTGTTTTTCAAACAGCATTTCCAATCTATGGCTCACCCAAAACTAGGCATTTATTTATTTATTTAGACAATATATGTCATTTTTCTCATTTTTTTCTTTCCCTTTGCTCAACGATGATCAACAGTTTGAGTGAAGCCTTATATACTGGTTAAGTCAGTGCTTTTATGAGTAACAGTGATGCTCAAATCCCTTTATCTTCATATACCATGAAAGCAATATACCCTCTTCAGACTTGCTTTCCCCTTGGCATTGTGAAACTTAAAACGGGAAGTAACCTGACAAATTCAACCGATCCCATTATTCGACAGCCAGCCCCAAGAGCGGATCACTTTCGCACATGCTGCGGTCCCACTTGAGCTCAGCTGAACTTAACACCAGACCACCATTGTCAAGATCAATTCCTGGATAATACTTGATTTCAAAATTGGCTTTCACAGTCGAAGAATTGCACCAAAAACTGCAAGTTCAGTTCAGTTCATTTGAATTCTATTTGTGTAGCAACAGAGAGGATGGTAGCAGGGAAAAACTCCCTTGAGATGACTTCTCTGAGAAGAAACCTTGTGAGGAACCAGACGCAAAACGGAGCCCATCTTTTTCTAAGCGACATTATAAAGCATTACAGTAAATACTGTAAATATTTTGGTTGAATGACTCTTTGTTTTGACTAGTCAAGCCAGGAAGAAAAAAATATATTCGTTTCTGTAGTTATATAAGAAAAAATGGCTAGTTTATTAATGGTGATTAACACGGGGGATTAATTAGCAGAGAAAGAATGTACATACGACCTACAAATTACATTTCCAGCTTCAATGCATTTAGGTCTACATTGTTCAGAATAAAAATAAATAACTCATATGCCAAAGATTGAATCTGCATATCATAGTACATTACATGTGGAAAAGCTGGAGACTCAGCTAAAATCATTGATTCTGAAACTGAGAACGCACAGCATGGAAGCTCATGTCCATCAACAGAGGCAGCCTTAGAGCTCAATGAGCTGCCTTGCTATGAGATATAGAAAGAGGAATAGCGTATGCTATGACTACAGCAGAATTTGGGTTTTTCTGTCATGTTCAACATCAGTATCATTATCAGTAGCATCTAAAAAAATGGCATGGCCTTTGTGCTTCTAATCTGACTTTAAACTAGAATGGGGCTGGATAGTGATGTGCAATCCGCGGCTCTGCAAGTGCTGGTGCTGGTCATTACAGAACTCACTATAGGCCT
The DNA here is from genome assembly GCA_037577455.1 of Pangasius macronema. Taxonomy (NCBI): domain Eukaryota; kingdom Metazoa; phylum Chordata; class Actinopteri; order Siluriformes; family Pangasiidae; genus Pangasius; species Pangasius macronema. The sequence goes on along the minus strand of CM074948.1, from coordinate 4,669,575 downwards.
ACCACAGTGCAAGGATTTAATTTAAACTTATTCTTATCTTTAAATGATGACAAAAATCATTGGGAATAAGTGGGATTGTTCAGAATTCCTTTCAGAGCAAGTGGGGGTGGGGTTAAAGGTCATGTTTTTACAATCTGTCGTGATACAGCGTGCCCACTGTAGCCTCAGATTTCTGTTCTTGGCTGACAAGAGTGAAACCCGATGCGATCTTATGCTGGTGTACCTCATCCGTCTCAAGGTTTGGTCTGTTCTGCGTTCTGAGATGCTTTTCTGCTCACCACAGCTGTAAAGCGTGGTTATTTGAGTTATGGTAGCCTTCTACTCTGGAAGCACTGGAACCACTCTGACCACTCTCACTGAAAAGCTGCTCATTGGATGTTTTTTTGGTTTTTACACCATTTGCAGTTGGAATGAACATTAACTGAAGCTCTCGATTTGTGTCTGCATGGTTTTATGCATTATGCTGCTATATTTTATTTTTAAATTTTAAACAGCAGATGAAAGCTGAAATGTTTGTGTGTGTGTTTGTGTGTGTGGGTGTGCGAGTGTGTGCATGTGTGTGTGTGTGCATTGTGCTTTTCTGTCTCTCTTACAATCCACTCACACAAAAAGCTGTGTATATGTCCAGGCTTTCAATTACCTCATATTTCTACAGAAAAAAAAAAAACATTCAGAGATCGATGATTGTTGCATTAAATTTCTCGATGGCCACTGCAGAAGATCCCTTATGGCCCGGTTTCCATGGCAGAAAGATGATGACGGTGTTTACTGCCAGGTCAACGGGTAGGGTGTAAGTGGAGAGTGAGTTCAGGGGGGCAGGGCAGATAATAAGCTTAATGGGTCTCAATCGCGGTAGAGACAGGGCAATAAGAGGGAAATGTCAAGCCTGGCCTTACACACATGCGCGCACACACACTCACAGCTAAATGTCAGTCTCGAGGAGGGGCAGTGAGAGAGAATATGATTATCCATTTAATGATTTTTTTTTGGTCTCTAATTGAGCATTTCAATGGGGTCAAGTTTAAAATTGAGAAATAAAATGAAATGCTTGTACAGATACAGAACACAGAAGAGTGTTTTGGGGATCAGTGTCTTCGATTCGAACCATTTTGTTGTTATTATAAGAATGTGTTACGCTCTCTGAAATGGCCTACGCATTATTTTGGATAAATCCTTCCAGCATTATGGGGTCATTGGCACTAAGCCCTGGATTTCATTGGCCTTTCTTCCTCTAATAAATAGCTTATCCTTTGAGAAGCGCATCCCTATATGAACCTTTCCTCCGTGTCTGATGATGTGCTTGTGTGGGAGGCTTTTGTCCACGTCTCAGATCCATCATCGCACCCGTCCGCGCACACACACCATCCACATCCATCAGCCACCGTGCGAATTTCACTTACAATGGATCCATTTAAACATGGACAGTTGTGCGTGGGCCTCCATCACCATAAATCTGGAGTCGCCAATCTCTGCTCCTCCCTCGCCTTTCACTCATTTGTATCTAACGGACCATACCACTTTGAAGATGGAACAGGGGCAGCACTCGTGCATTTGTATCCGTGGCCCTGTGCCTGATGAGCCTGAACTAATCTCATCTGTCATATCACTACAAGATGTTTTAGAAGATGGAGAATTAGCTGCTTGTTTGAGGACATCGATTTGACAAATTATTGACATTATGTCATAGGTGTAGCATTGGTGAAACCAAGACTAATGGCGTCTTGTAAATATCAACAACTGAGAGGGTGTAAGTGAGCCCCGGGAGAAATGTTATATCCCATTTCTGTAATTAATACTGATGAACAGCTGGAGTGCACTAATCAGCATGTATCTGAGATGCTGAAAGGTATTTTCACCCCGTTTAGAGAAAAGGAAATGCGTTTCAATCTAGGCTTTCGATTATGTTCTACAATGTTCTACTGTCTTAGCACAAGGGACAGGTACTTAAATCGATCCCACTGAGATAGCTCAATGTGTATAGTTCACGCCCCTGAGGTTGCCGGATTTAGCATTCTGAAAAAAAATTTTCAATAGTGTTTATACTGCTGCCTTTAAACACGAGGACCTGAAAAAAATCAGGGGATAGAAAATGAGGACTGAAGATACATGCCACTTTTTTCCATCACTTTCAAATGTAGTACAAAGTAATAAGATGATATATGAATAAGAATATGGCAACCATTAAAAATAAACATCTAACAATAGTCTAGTGTCCAACATTCCTGCATGGATAGTCTTATTTGAAATGATCATATGAATCACTGCAAATGTAACAAAATGACATTCAATAAAATAGCACTTGATCCAGTGCATCTTATTATTTTACATGTTTATTTTTTTTATATTACACACTGACACTTGTGTTGAAATGTTGAAAATGATATTATGCTTTTTGCATTTTCAGTGTAATAAAATAACTTTTTCAAATAACAATTTGATTAATTTGATGCTCTCTTGTAAAGAATATGTGCACACCATTTGAAGGATAAGGTAGTCGAGTGTTCATCTACTACACTGACAGCTCACTCACTTGAGCTGGTACCACACAAGAAAACGTGCTTAAGTCCAAGCTCAGAATCATGTGTAACAGATATGGACCTCTACACTGCAAAAAAAAAAAAAAAAAAATGACAGCAAATTGAAAATAGACACATTGTGTCTAGTATTTCCTCTTAAGTCCTTACAATAAACCAAATGTAGGACTATTAAATCTCTTAAATCTCTTTCTAGACACTTCTACTAATTTCAAGCCTCAGTAATCTTGGAGCATTGGCAGGAAAATAAAAAACATTTATTTCTAGAAAGAAGCAAAGTTATCTACTTATAGAAAAGGAAAGTTTAAAACTTGAAATTAGTAAAAGCATCTGAATAATTATATATTTAATTCCTAATAATCTCATAAAGATATTAGATAAATCTACCTATATTCAAGATATTTTTACTTAGTAAGATTCAATTTATAGTAGTGTTTTGAGCAATCTCAACCACACTCAAGCAAATCCTGTATAACTGTCTCAATGTCTCCTTGTTTAAAATATTACTTTGATTTCACCACATGGTCTGCACAGATTATCGCAAAAATGTACTAATAATATTATGCGAAACAATTTTATGCGTTTATGCGTTCGCAACAATATATGGCATGTTTATATAAACCAATATATATAGTGCAGTAGCACCATAGTCATCGGTCTAGAGGTGAGTAGCTTGTTTTTTTTTTATTATTATTGATCAAATTATGGCCGATTTAAAAAAAAAAATTGTTTAATATTGAGTTGATTATTTGATTGTTTAGGCCCTACAGAAAGTGGAATCAATGATGCTATAAGCTGATGTGACTCTATACTCATTTATACGTAAACGATTTCTCTAATGACCCTCAACTGCAGCATTCAATGGTCAGTTGGTCATGGTTTTTAAGACTTTCTAGACGATTTAATCATTAAGCAGGATTTTTAAAAGGTAAATCATGAGCAGAAGGGAAAAAAAAATCAATATCGCACAAGCTTAGTTCAATCTGAATCCATTCGTTTTCTAACGGGAGGTAAAAATGCACTGCCTTCATCCTTCATGCATGGTGCATGGATGGAAAACAATTTATATTGGTTTCTCTGGAAACAAAAACAAAACAACGTATTCAATCGATATGTCACCGCACCACATGGTTAAGGTTCAAGCGTCAAAAAGTATGTGCTTTTCAAATGAGACAGAGATGAATGTATTCAGGGTGATGAGAGATTCAGGGATTAATGAAACACCAAGAACAGTGAGTGTACATATTGTAAAATTAGCGAGAGCATTGATCTTTGAAAGCCGCTCGGGTTACTGGCTGTCAATCAGAGTGAAAATAAACCTTGCTCTTGAATCAGTAGGGAAACTAAGCTTTAGTTAATTATTAATGCACAAACAAATTAAGCCTTTAGATTTACATCACCTCTGTTTTATGGCATCGATACTTAATTTTGCTCTAATTTAGTGTTTGACTTTAACTAACCGTTAAGTGTATGAGGCTGGATTTAGTCGACAAGTGGATAAAACAATAAGCCTCCGTCCGCAAAAGTGTGATTTGAAGCTACAGGATCCATAACTTGAAGTTATATTGCTTTTGCTCTCCCCACACACATTGTTTCAAGGTTCAGGTCTCAAACTTTCACTCCTCTACTCTATTCGATATTGAATACCATCATCTCATGTGTGCACCGGTAATGCCAGACAAAACTGAAATCAATGAGGCATCAGCTTGAGGAATGAGAGAGGAGGGAGGCGAGGAAGGCAATCGTGAGTGGACTGTTCTGCCCGAGTCTTGTTGTAAGAAGCTTGCAGGTTTCTCCCACAACCTCTATGGATCACTGAGGGCCTGATATGCCAGGGTTTTCAAAAAAAAAAAAAACAGAATTATTTCCATACAATTCTCAAGACCACAAACTGAGAAAGTTGAAGTGTTCAGGATCAAGTATGGCATAAAATACTTGGGGTGTGTGCTGTTATAGGATACTAATCCAGGACAGGATGATGTAATGCAGTTACTCTTACCACCCAAAAGTTGATTATTTTCCTGGAACAGCACATCTCAGAGTCTTTAATTCCTCTTATACAACAGCAATTAAAAAATGACACATTGTACATTTTATTCATTTGTAGTTAACATTAAATGTGGAACATACATGAAGCAAGTGTTGTGGAACATACATGAAGCAAGTTAGTTCCTGTTATGACTTGTTAAAGCCACTATAAACAGTCTTTCATTTATCAGCCTCTCTACATTCTTTCTCTTAAAGTTTATAAGACAAACATAGCATGTCATGTTACCGAAAAACTAGAAAACGTAAACTCCTGTCCTGAAGACTTTCATCTGGCGGAAACCGTCTCCAGGTTACGTATGTAACCATGGTTCCCCGAAGGAATGTGATGCTGCGTCAAAATGCTATGGGAACGCTTCAACGTGACCACGCTCTTAATCAAATGTGTAATCAGTCCAATGAATGGGCGAGACATCACGGGCAGGGTGACCTAAAGACCTGGAAGCTTAAAAGCACACGCGGTGGATACAGTGGCAGCTTCGAGAATGAAGCAGGCGCTCGCAGGGATGCCGGAAGTATGGCACTGAGATGCAGCAACTGGTTCCCTCGGAGAACCATGGTTACATACGTAACCTGGAGACGTTCCCCTTCAGGAACTCGAGCTGCATCGAAACGCTATGGGAACGAGTATGCCCATGCCATCAGACTTACAAATCCCTGCCCAGTGTGGAAGAGTACAGCTAGGGTGAGAGAACAAAAGAGCCCAGAGTGGCTCGCATGTCGAGGCCATAAAACCCGACGAAAGTCAGAGGCACAGACCAACCCGCATCGTTGCAGATGTCCTGCATAGGGACACCTGCCAGAAAGGCCTTGGAGGCCGCCAAACTTCTAGTGGAGTGAGCCTTGACTCCCAAGGGTGAGGGGAGATCAGAGGACTCATAGGCCAGACAAATGGCATCCATGATCCACTGGGCAGCGCTGAGGACGTATGCATCCAGTGCTCACACTGGGCACATACAGTTAAGCCTCTGCTGGTTGGGCTCCTGATAGGGAGGAGGACAGAAGGCCTGGAGTATGACAGGCCGTGGTGTAGAGGAGGGAACTTTTAGGAATATACCCCACTCGAGGGTAGAGAAATGCTTTGGC
>CM074948.1:4636663-4656088 GCA_037577455.1 Pangasius macronema | reverse complement strand
TCTCACCCGGAATCAGAGAATCAAACAGCATTGTGGGTAATGTAGGAAACCATTAAGCGAAGTAGAGAACAGCATGTCGATGAAAGAGGATTAATATTTAATTCAATCATCATTATTTCCCCCACTTACTACATTCATACTATGCTTCATCTTTCCCTCTTTCCTATTACACTTTTTTTTACTTTCTGATAGGTAATGTGTGCATTTATTTTTACAGTATACATTCACTGTAACAAACACATACACTAACGGTTTTAGGGGGATTCCCCAAAACAAGACTTTTGACATTTGACATGGACTTTTTTTTTTTTTTTTTTTACTTCCTCAATGCCTGGGGCTTTATGCAGTCACAGCCTTTGTCTATTCTATAGCTATGTCTTAATATCCATACAATGCATGCTACGGTCATTCACTGGAAACATGGCACAGCTGTGCACGAGTACGAGACAGGTCATCGTCCTCCTGAAAAGTTGTAGTTAGCAACTGCAGTAGAATAATTGGTTGAATTCTAAGAGCTGAGGGTTATAAAACCACTTGACATCTATTTCAAAGCATAAGTAGGAAGTAATACATTCATAAAGTTCACCAGCCTGTAAGCATGGCCTCTGACAGCCAATTAAATGCTTGAGTGGATGGAACACTAATAATTCATTTACTATCGGAGGTTAAGTTGGCGAAAGGGTACAGAGTGGCATTTATTTAAAAATGTGTTGTATTAAATGGAAGTAATATATCCTGTCTTAAATGTTCATGACTTTCATAATGTCAATATATGTGGTTACACCACAGTGCTGCTGAATCCTTCAGTCTGATTGGTCCGAGGGTGTTGATTCATGTTCTTACACAACTTCACGTGCATTGTGGATGCAGCGCATAAACTGATTTAAACTGATATGGTGAAATATTTCGGTAAGGAGATGTTTAAAGCTGTAAATGTAACTCTAAACAGATACAAAGGACGATGTGTCATTCTTTAATAAACTGATGATTGCAATCGTTGAGAATTTGTTGTGGTATATGAGAAATAAAATGTTCTGGGATGTGCTATAATAGGAAAATAGTCCACATTGTGTCATCGATTATTTTCCTACAACAGCATGCCTGCTTGTGCGTTAGTTTTGCATGCAGGGACAGACAATGGTAAGAGTTAACTGTACGATTTTAAAGATTTGTTCCCCATTGTTTTGTTTTTACCAGAAACCCCTCCAACACACATCATGTCATGTTTACAACTTTGGATTTGTGAAGTATGAACTTCAGTGGAGGACTTGAAGGCAGCATTATTCATACAATTATTATATATCGAAGGGAAAGTTTATAAATGTGTTGAGACTTTACAGGAAGTATTGGTTCGTTGGTAACGCTAAGTAGAACCGTAATGACTTTTTAAATAAATATACAACTGGAGCCACAGTCCACCGTTCTACAAGAGCTAAACTGGTGTAAAGAAAATCACTTGTCCTTAATCTGACTCCTTGGCACAGGTTCTGAGTGAAATCAATAACAGAAAGCCTCACATATTAGCTGTCCGCTGTTTCATGAGTTATATCCATCTGGCATGTCAGCTCTGCCTCGCAGCAATCTGTATGAATGGACTAACAGTAGAGCGAACAGACAGGAAAGAAGTACCCGTGTCCTGCTTTTCTCTACACACACATTATAATACAGACCTTCTTTTGTGTAATCAGTGCAGGACTGATCCACTGTCTGGCTTTTAACTAAATTATGATGTTCAGCGGAGGAAATCTGTTCAGTTGCACAATGGCGTGGGAGAGTGAGAACTGCAGAGGAAGTCAGAAAGTCATCCGAAATGGAAATTTACTTTTTAGTGCTAAAAGACCATTACGTTGTGGTTAAGGCTTGCACCGCTCAATTTCGTGACAAACCAAGAAAAGACATGCGGTTACTATTTAGGGATGTATGAGGTTGTTTCAACATAAACATGACATATCAGACAGACGTCTCACATTTCACACTTCTGGAACTCTGTATAGAGTATATATAGGACATGAATCAGGTCAAAACCAATCCACGTCTCAAAATCGAAATCCTCTATCAATGTCTAGGTCTTCAATTTTACCTCGGAACCTTTCGTACATAGAAAATGAAAAGGAATCCAATGAAACTGAATCCCAAATCTGTTTTGAGTCTATTTTAACAGCAGTAACATGTTATAATGTTATGTTGGAAATGCTGATGTTTCCATACTTCCTCAGTGGGTAACCAACCTGCTTATATTATTATGCTATACATTCTTGACAATGATATCAGATAAATAGGATAAGAACAAGTTTTCAATCAACCTGCATGGAGGCATAGAGGGTTAGGCATTGCTGCCTCAAGGGCTCTCAACATGTTCTCCCCATGTCCATGTAGGTTTCTTTTGGTTTCTCCAGTTTCCTTCCACCTTCCCAAAGCATCAGGTATTTTGGCAGTCCCAACGTAAACACACGTACACATAGTTCAGATAACCATCAGTATCAGTAAATCCATAGACACCGTATTAATCAAAAGTGTGTTCGGCTGTTAACTGAACAGTTGGTCGTTCACGTCCACCCAGAGACCAAGCCACTTTCGGGCAGTGATGGCTCAGAGGTTAAGGCTGTGGGTTACTAATCAGAAAGTCATGAGTTTAGGCTCCAGATCCGCCAAGCTGCCACTATCGAAATCTTGAGCAAGGCCATGAACTCTCTCTGCCCCAGGGGTGCCATATAATGGCTGACTCTGCACTCTGACCCCAGCTTCCTAACAAGCTGAGAGATACAAAGAAGAACTTTACAGTACTGTACTATATATGTGACAGTAAAGGCTTTCTTGTTTTGACATAACTATGGTTGATGGTATAGTGTTAGGATCACTAGGGTCAACACTAGTCAAAAATGTACATAAGCAGTGGTATGCCATCATATTATGCTATATGATATATAAATATTATATAAACTCATTGTCCTGTAGGCAATAAAAGAGGTAAAAAAGAGAATAAAAACTGGGCCTATTGACAGCAAATGAAATGCATGAGAGAATTTAATAATAACATTTCATTTACTGCAGCAGGCTGGTAAGCAATTGGAGGTTGTACATCCTTTAAAAAAAGGCAATTCCTCAAGGTCTCCATAATCTACAGCTTTCTTCTCTAATGGATGTGAATGACAAGGACGAATTAAATGCCACAGTTATTTGCGAGAACCTTTGGTGTGTACATTATGTGTGTAGCTCACAATTTCTTAGCCTTATTATTCAGCCTGGGATAAGATAAGTGTTTGGTGTAGATGGTAATAGTAACAGTGCTTGAACCCAAGTGACAGCTGGTGGTGATATCAGATGTAAGGCTAAAATCTAAAATCTGTCAGTAGCTAAAGGCAATCACCTGAAACAAATGGTGTACAGTCTGGGCTAGAACCGAATCAGCCCCAGCCTCACTTCATCATACCATTGTGCATTTTTCTTTCATCCATTGGTGGTGCTGGTGCGCTTGCTTTCACAAAAGTCCAAAATAACCCACCTTAAGGCATTTGTTAACAGCAAATAATCTGATATGGATGCCAAAAAAATGAAAACTTATATTGATGTCTTTTTATGTTTGAAAGGCTTTGATAGCCCATTTCTTTCTGTTGAAACATCCATATGACTCCATATCATTGTGAGTCTTTGTATTGTGTCAATTTATGTGTTTCTCCATATAGTTTTATTTCACTGATTTATGTCTTCAATAGCAGTGTTTGCCCCCCTGTGGAAGCCTAAATCTCTTCTATTATTTAATCTGACACATTCTGCCTACACAAATGACCAAAACACTTCAGTCACATAAAAGTCACACACTTTACAACTAAACGAATATTAATAATTAATGTATAAATGTGTTTGTTGCATATTGCTAAAGATCCACCGAGCACCGTGGTCAGCCCTCGACTAGTTTGGATTTTAGAACCTGACAGCAACTAAATTCATGCTTGTTGTTGTTGCTGAACTTGCAAGAAGTTTAGGTTAATCTTTCTACTGCATTATGACTTCTTTTTATTTGGTCTATGATTTTGAGTGTAGACGTGGTATGATACACCCACAATGTCAAATATTAATTTTCTTGGATTTTTTTCTCAGTAAAAACCCATGCAAAACTTTGCACTTTATATATAAGATTATTATATTATTTATTTGCTTTTTATTTCTTGATTGGTCAATCATTGTTTTCTGTTTAAGATGCCACTGCTGAGGAGCTGAGCCACAATGCACGTCTAGAACAATTTCAAGGCACGTTGGCATAAATTCTGCAAGTCTTTGGAACAATACTGGCACGATGAACACCCTTCTTCCAAAAGATATTCTCTCAGCTAGTGTTTTTTTATAATTGTGGTGGAGAACACTTTCCGAGGGTAACCACAAGTTGACCCACTTCTAGACCACTTATACTTAGAGTATCGTATACCAAAAAGTAGGAATAGTTTGCTTTCAGTGAGCCCTCGTGCCCTGTGAATGGGGGTGGATTCATCCTTGAAGAGACCACGATAGGACATCTGGATAGAAATGCTTCATTATAGGAAAAACATTGATCAATCAGAAGAACTGAAGGGGATAACTGGCAAAATTTTTCTTTTCCTGAAAAAAATTACACTAGCTCCAGTGAACTATAGAGAATATGTCTCTGATTCATACATTATTTTATACCTCTTTCTTGTCTTTGGGACTCTTATACATGGCAGTGAAGTTATTTTTCATCTAGAAGCAACCAGCTGCTGTACACTGTTATTTGAACAGACTCTTTTCTTGCTTGAAAACGCATTCGCTTTACAAAACACTACTTGTGGTTCTGCCTGTCTTTTGATGACTGCTTTTGTTATTTCCAGCTCAGATCTAAGAGGAGCCCTGTAAAACCTCCCATGAGTCAGTGGCCTCGAGAGTTACATGCTGTGACCAAAAGGTCCTTAAGAACAGCAGATTCCATGACCCACCGTTTTTCAAGGGCTTAGTCACAGACCAACATGATAAAAACGAAGATGACGACCAAGTCCTTTGGACCAATTTAACCCTGAGAACCCCTTGTTTCTTTTCTGGGGGGTGTCGAAGGGTTTTACAATCTCTTTTTTACTCAGTTGTAAAGGGTCTTAAGGGGTCACAGCAGCTGATGGCTGACGATTCTGTAGTCTATGAGAAATCCTCTGGCAAAATCCCTTATTTCTACGTTGCAATGTAACAATGTGAATAATTTAATCTGTAGTATACCATAGTGTTGCTGAATTCCCAAAGTTGAGTTGGAGTCTCCAGCATCAGAGCTTTGCAAAGTGCAAACGGTAAACTGCACGCTTCGTCTTTTGTGCCCTTGCTTGTTTTGTCGTAAGTCGAGGTTTTAATCGGAATTTATTCAGGTGTTTGGGGGTGAATAATTTGAATTCCAGTACATAAGATTATCCACAGAGCGTGTGTCAGAAACCTTTCCGGCTCTTAAAGCTGACTCAGTCATTAAAACCAACAACAAACACCCCCCCCTTCCCCATTTCCCATTTCTCCTTCCCCAACTCCACCCCAACCTCACCACCACCTTCATCCCTTTTTGGTACAAATTCAACACTTGTGCTGATAATGTTACTCTTTTTGTCCTGTTTGTGATTCTTTTTTTTTTTTTTTTTTTTTGTGGAGTCTTTACAATTTATTATTTTTTTGTCTCTTTATTTTTTTTTTCTTACAAAAAAAAAAACTCGTACCTCCCACATATCTTGCATCAGCTGAAATCGTTTTTAGCACTCCGTACATAAATTTGGAAAGAGGTCCTTTTTTTTACCGTTGTTGTGAAAAGATAAAAACATGCAAAAAAAAAATGTAGCCCAATTTGCTTTTTTTTTTTTTTTTTTTTTAAACATTTACAAGATTGAAACTGTTTTTGCACTTCTTTATCGACTACATCAAAAGTAAAAGAAGAAAAAAATAAAAGAAATATGTACACACATTTTTACAGTAGAGTAAAAACTGAGGGCATCAGATGGCAGCTAAGGCAAATGAAGTGTACATGAATGAGCGCAGAAAGGAAACAACTGCTGCCTTTTTTTTTTTTTGTAAAATGTAATACCACTTCAGAAAGAAAAGTAAAACTTTTTTTCTGGAAAACTCCCATCATCTGCAACCGTCTGCATATGTAACGTTCAACTTTAAATGAAAAAAACAAAAAGAATTCTACATTTGCACTGTACTATACACTGATCTTGTCAATCATTTTGTCCTAGTTAAGGTAGGAACCTTCATTTTCGATCTCTTCATAACTTCGTTAAATAACTTCTTTGTAGATGGCAACCTGGAAAAAAGAAACATCATTAAGCAGATCAGAATTGAACACTTTTGTCTTGAAATCACTCCAAATGTCAGTACCATTAAAGCCTTGAACATACTACAAACTATCCTTCAGATCCAAAAAAAAAAAAATGTACAAAAAGGCACATTAAATCCCAGTGCTTCTGTACTGTAAAATTCAAGTCTGTGTAACTGAGCGCTTATCGTAGCCTACAATCCAAAAACAGTGACGTCATTTCCTCCCAGTCTCCCCTTCCGCTCATCTTCAGATCATCATCAGTGCCAAAAGCCTTCAACAAGCATAAATCTGTCTACACTACAACACTGAGCCTAGGAATTTGTTTATTTTGTCAATTTTTTTCCCATTTTTTTTCATAATACATTTTAGTTTTTGCTTAAATCCGTCTGTTCTCAGGGGGGAAAATCGGTTGACAGAAGCTGTCCTCATCCATCAGTCAGAATGGGGGTGGGGGTAGAGAAAAGCCAGGCATGTGTGTGTTTTCTCCCTCGTTTTCGCTCCGTCTCACTCGTCTGAGCCTCCGTACATGTCGGCGAGTTTGCGGAATCGTGGTCCCCAGTCGTTGAGGTAATCGTAGTCCTGGTCTCCGCCGCTGCTGGACGAGCTGATGGAGCTGAGCGAGCCGGCTGTCGAGCCGCTGCCCTCATAGTCGAACACCAGCAGTGAGTCATACGGAGGAGCTGTTGGGTCACCGTCAGCCGCTTTCAGACCCTGCGCAAAAACAGACAAAACAAAAAACAACTTTAACCCAAAACAAAAACTTTCACAAAAACAATCCATCTGCTCATTCCTACGTGGAACTTTTTCACCTTGGGTCAGCTGTGTATTGTTCTGAAAATTCTCATATATATGAGTAGAGTTGCTCATGGGGAGTTTGACGAATTGTCCATTAAGCAGCACCCAAAACTAGGCTGAAAGTGTATGTTCTTATCAAAAAAAGAGAAAAACAAACAGCAACTTTACTTCTTTGGAATTTTTTTTTCATACTTTCTCCGTGATTTAGTAGATTCATAATGTAATCGTTCTTCAAACACATTATTCAGTTTGACTATGGCCATGTATATTAATGCAATATACATAATTATGCTACAATGCTGTTAGATTCTGCGTTCTGATTGGTCAGAAGGTGTTGCAACAACTTGTTTAGCTGCTACAAAATACTCAATTTCTCTTATTAGCAACATTATACGTATACTATAAATGGATAAAACATGCAATGTGTCACTCATTAAATATCAGTTAACCTTATAAATGTCTTCACGTTAAGAGCTTAAGCAACCTATATTACTATTAGATGCACTTCTGGTGTAATGGGTCGTAAACATAAGGAAGGGAGGAGGAAGTCATCGCTTCTCAATAAACCTTAGTCATAAAAATTCCAGTCAAGACCCTAACTCCTGCTAAATTCTATCTAATGTCATGTTTAGTGCCATGTTTATGAGCAATGTTTTGCTTGACATGCTACACATGCTGAGCACTACCGCGACTTTTTCTGGCGTGTAACACATGGTGTGTGGTGAGGACAGGTCATGAGCAGGCCAGACCAAAGGTACCTAACAGCCATCTAGCCAGGATGCGTATTATTCAATGAACTTCATAGGGTTCAGCTTTTATCCGAACAGTTACAGGGGTGTGTAATTGATTTGAAATAAGGTCTGACACTCGACTACTCATTAGTTTATAACAAACAGCCCAGGCAGACAATATGTTGGATCAATCCTGTGACATTACGTGATGTGACCACCTAAGCCCTAATATCGTCTCGTTAGCTTGCTGTAAACAGCCCAATCCTGGAGCTATGAGAAAAAGCACAAACGGGCATCTCGTCCGTGCTCCAGGGGTCTGCTCAGCTCATTGTAACCGACCTCCACTTTACACACTGAAAGGTCGAGACACAAATCTTTCTCAGCATGGGGATTAATAATGATCTGAGGTGAACTGTGACCAGCACCAGATCCGGATATGGTGACAAAAACACCAAGCGCATGGTCTGCTTTCAGCACCGAGATTAAACATTGTTTGGACCAAGAAAGTGTACCTCAAAAGACTAATTGTAACCAAGGAAAGTGTGTTCTCTTGTCACTGAGGGCTTCAATAACTCTGTTAGCATACAAATATGGCTAAATCAATCTGAATTTGTACCAAACAATCTCTAAGCTGTGACTAGATGGATCTTTTTTTTTTGTTTTAGAATTTATATAGCGACCTTGAGAGTGAAACATGAGAAGTGCTATATAAATAAAACCTTCTCTTGTTATTTGTGAGCAATTATTGAAAAATGACCTTCACCACTATGTCAAGGTATTGCCAAGCACAGTGGAGCAAAATAAATTTTCTGCCAAATGAAATTTTTAAATTTTGTGGAGGGGGAAAGCCAAGCTAAGTGGGATTGAAGTAAATCTCATTTACATGAGTATAGGATCTGAGATATGGTGACCTTCCAATAAAAAAACACAAACACAATAAATAAGCAATTTCATACTTCCAAAATGATTTATAAACTGTTCAAAGAAATGTAGCTATGTTTTCTTCCTATCCTTCCTATCTTCGGCTGTCCAGTTTGGGTAAGCCTGTGCCCACTGTAGCCTCAAATTCCTGTTCTTGGCTGACAGGAATGGCACTTGATGTGGTAGCCTCAAGATCTGCCTCAAGATTTGACATGTTGTGAGATGCTTTTCTGCTCACCACACTTGTAAAGAGTGGTTATTTGAGTTACCATAGCCTTCCTGTCAGCTCGAACTAGTCTGGGCTTTCTCATCTCTACCTCTCTCTTCAACAAGTCGTTTCTGCCAGCAAAACTGCCACTCATTGGATGATTTTTTTTGTTTGTTTTTCACACCATTCTGTGTAAACTCTACAGACTATTGTGCATAAAAATCCCAGGAGGTCAGCAGGTAATTGGTAACAATGAACAATAGCCAATAACATCAAAGTGTGGGGAAAAATCAACATAGTTAACCAAAATTATTGAAAGTTGTGATTACATAGCTATTCACACAAGTTGGTGTGAAACCCCTAAATTAATTCTGTTGCATCCAGTCGCCATCAGAAATCACATAATTGTGTGCCATTAAAATGTCAAATGTGGAAAGGTTCAAGAAGGGTAAATACTTATGCAAGGCATTATATCTACTATACCCGACCGTTCTTTCTTTCATGCCAGGCCTCCGGATCAGGGAGGAGCAGCGGAATTAGAAAGGAGCCACCATGCTGGGCAGGTAATGAGAAAATCGCCAGCGAGACGTAGCAACCGGCGGACATTTCCCCCTTCATCCCTGCCTCACCACAAGAGCCAGAGAGTTAGAGAGAGAGATGTTCTCGAGCAAAGTGCTCTGCACTTCAAAGATGAAGGATAAGATAAATAAGCTCCCATATATCAAGCCGAGGCCGTCTCTACCAGCTGGGTGAAGAGAGGGAGAAAATGAAACAAACTGTCCCTGCAGGGCCTTGGGAGAGAGTTTCTTTAAATAAAACGGCAAAGTGGATTTGTTCGTTCGGTTGTGAAGACAGAAAGATGTGAACAACATGGCAGAGATTGAAATGAGCACCACTGACACCAGACACTCTCCCTTGAAAGACGTATTGAAAGATGCCCTTCTTACCTTAAAATATTTTTTTAATAAAAGAAAAAGGATAGATGAGAAAGAGTGGATGGTTCCACTCTGCAAAATCTTTGGTAGTAAAAAGAAAAGAGGAAGAAGGTCAGCAAAATAAGTGTAGAAAAAGTAAATGTAAACTGGGTCCCAGCACTAGTCATTAAAACAGAGAGGGGTGTATAAATACTCTCTACTCCCATACAGGCTTCCGTTATTGTCGTAAAAGAGAAGAAGCTTCAGTTCTCTCAGAAAGACAAGACAGAATGTCAAACTGTCTTGACACTGTGCAAGTATTGGCTTAATTTTGCTGTCAGAGACAAAAACTGTACATCGTAAAAGAGTAGTTTCTTTGTGAGTTGAAATGGATGGGCATTAAAAGGCATCTTTACATATCATGGTTGGTTATTTGCAACGTCAGTTAAATGACCTCCTCAAGTAAACACAGGCAGTTCTTGACCATTTTGGGTTTTAAAAAATACCAGACTACAAGACCAATAGGTAAAGGTTTGGTTTGCAAGTCTAGTCTTTTGGGCTCATTAGTCTCATTAGAAGGCTATGGTCCCTGGAGGCCTACTGGTTAGGCCATGGCGCTCTCACTGCTGCAGCCTGGGTTCGATTCCTGGCCAGGGAACCAACCCCAGCCCCTGTGGTTGCATATGACAGTGCACTTCCAGTGCTAGTCCCAAGCCCAGATCAAAATGGGAAGGGCATGCGGCGTAAAGACTGTGCCAAATTAAATATGTGGACCAATGATCCACGGTGGTGTCGCCTAACAGGAGCAGCCCCTTCTTCTTGTTGTCAGAGTAATCTTCTGATCGTGGTTCTGTGTACTTCGGTCGTTGAAAAAGTTTGAGGACGAGTAGCACAGGGCAGCTGAACACATACTCAGGAAAGTGCTAGGTGCTGTCTTTCACATTCATCCATTTTCCATACCACTTATCCTACACAGGGTCATGGAGGATATCCCAGGGAACTTGGGGCACAAGGTGGGGGACACCCTGGATGGGGTACCAACCTACCGGAGGGCACAACTGCACACACAATGGAGAATTTGGAAATGCTAATCAGCCTACAGCGCATGTCTTTGGACTGGGGAAGAAACTGGAGTACCCCCCCGAAACCCCTGAAGCACAGGGAGAACATGCCAACACTGTGCACACAGGGTGGAGGTGGGAGTCATACCCCCAACCCCGGAGGTGCGAGACAACTGTGCTAACAACTAAACCGTGACCCCCCTTCCGCATATATGAGCTCAAGAATGCTCATGATTGGCTAGTGGCTAGAAGCCATCCCTCCCATCCACAGAGCATGGCCCATTTTTCTCTCTTGGACTCCTCATTAGGTCACATACTTCTGTCTTACTAATTTGAGAATATGTACTTCCTGCTTGTTTAGGAACATTATATAGTGTGGTTATATCCTAACCATCAGCTCATTTGTTTCTTTTTGTCATACATTTACGTCATAGCTCTTGAACAAACACAATATTGACAATGGTGCCATCAACCAGTAATCTCAAAATGTTAACATACTTCACTATTTATGGTATCAAATGGCTATTGTGACTCAGGTCCCTGTCTCATATTATATTTCTAAGTAATAAGCACCCTTAAACTGAACTGCATCCTCCAGCCCAGGACTTGTACTTCCTCATGGGTAATAACGACTCTTTCTGTGTTTTTCTGGTGTTTCTGTTTTTCAGTCTAAGTTTGGCTGTTTCCTGGTTCTGACCCCTGCCTGCTTGTTTTTTAGAGTGTGAGTACAGACTGGCTCACACTCAGTTCCCTGCTATGAACCTCAGCTATGATTCTTGGAAAAAAAAACTAAATAAAGAGACTGCAATTATGGCTAAGTGCCTCTGGCCTCTGAGTGTTGAGTGACTCGATGTGGAAAAAAAAGAAATTTCAGAATGATTGTGTTGTGAGAATCAGTAAGTAGTCAGTGTATCATTAAAAACCCATCTCCAATATCACCTGAGAATGTGCGTGTGTGTGTGTGTGTGTGTGTGTGTGTGTGTGTGTGTGTGTGTGTGTGTGTGTGTGTTTCTGTCTGGGAGGGTGGTGTCTTATGGTTTTATATCTTGATGGTATACCAAATGTCCCCACAAGAATAGGAATACTTGACCTTGTGAGGACATCTAACTGGTCCTCATTATTTTTTTAACAAGGTCTGCAGCTTTTATTTAAACAATGTTTCATTTTGGTTACTGAGAAAAAGAAATGTGTGTGTACGTGTTTGTGTGTTTTACCTCATTGATGAAGTCTCCGATATCTCCAGGGTGTGGAGCGGCCGATCTCACCGGGTACTGAGGCTCCGGGTGCAGCGGTCTCTCGTCCAGTCTGCGTATCCCGACAGGCTTCACACACTCCGGATCCATAGTGTCCGGCTGCTGCAGCTGACTCAGATCATAATCCTACGCACACATACACACTCATAGTTAGCTTCTCTAGGCTAATTATGCTTCAGGTTCAAAGCCCCAGCTCTCCATAAACTCACTGTAATCCCATTAACATTGCCCTGGCGATAGGATTAGACCAGCTCTGGGTTCTGCTGAGGACCTGGGCATCGTGGAGAACTGGAGCAGTAGGCTTTTCAGTGACTCAGCATGGTTTTAACAAGAGGAACTGAATTGAATTAATCCTATTAAAAGTCAGGAGGCTTTTATGTTGAACAAAAACAAAAAATTTAGGTAGTGTTGGTGCTCGAGTCCACGCTCAGACACACACATACCCAGTACGTTAAGCTTGTAGCTGTACTGTATGTATTAAACTCTATCAATATTAGAAGCACTTTTCTACACTTCCATTTCATGTCCTCAATTGGTTCATCCCAACCCTGTGACCCCTCCCACCCCCTTCTTTGTTATTGGTTTGATCTCTCAGCTTGGATTGAGCTACACACACCTACTCACAAATCTAAGCACTAAACCCCCATCTCTGTGTTCCTGCAGCAGCCAGCACCGGATTAGGAGCTAAGCTGCTCTGTATGTCAGATATCTGAGATACAGGGTGTTCATTCCACTTCACTTTCACACACAGCTCCAGCTTCGGAACTGTGCCGTTCATCCACCCATCCAACCAAACCTCCATCCATTCATCTATCCAAACAGCCCTCCATCCATACAACCATCTATTTACCCATTCATCCACCTATCTATCCAGGCAGCTCAAATCTGTAATTCACGCATGCTTTCAATCAGCCATCATTCCAAACACCCATTCAATCATTCCTCAAATCATCCAACACAGCACCCAACTAAGCATCCATCCATCCATCTATTCAACTACCTGTCCAGTCATCCATCCATCCATCCATCCATCCATCCATCCATCCATCCATTCATCCATCACAGCATCTAATAATCAACCTATTCAACCACCCTCCTTCATCCTGACACCTATGTACCTATCCACTATGACATCCATGTATCTATCCATCCATCCATGCATCCATCACAGCATCCATCCACCCATCCATCCATCCATCCATCCATCCATCCCAGCATCTATTAATCAATCTATTCAACCATCCATCCTGACATTTATGCATCTATCCATCGATCCTGATCGATCATGACATGTATGTATCCATCCATCTTCCCATCCATCTATCTATCCTTCCACCAATTCCTTCTTCACCATGTCCATCCATCTACTCACCCAGCTATCTATCCATCCTTGCATCCATCCAACTACTCATTCGTCCATCTAAATATTCATCCATCCATCCATCCATCCATCCATCCATTCATATAACACCCATTATATAATCTGATTCTGAATAAGAGCTGTCACTGTGGGTTTATAATTATTTATTTTAAGTGTGCTGCATGTTCAAAAATCACTCCGTCTCCTAAAACCTTTTTATCAACTTCGCTTCTCCTCTCAGCACGACAGCAAGGAGGGAGAGAGAAAGAGGGAAAAAAGACAGGGAGATGTAATGCACCGCTGTCTCTGACAGGCACTGCAAATGTTCTTATTTCTTTAGTTTTGTTCTTTCTCTGCATTTTCTTCCAGCACACACCCCACACACAAACACACACCGACACACTCGCATCTCCCTGCACCGTGAGTTGCTCTCCATACCTCAGAAAATGTACAATCTCTAAATTCAATCAAACGGTAGGAGATCTTTTAGTGTTTGTCACTGCTTTGGTTTATCTGCTAGCTCCTGAAATCATTCACTGCATCTGGAGTGGATATGTAGAGGAAAAGTGAAACGTGTACTCTGCGTACTATATGTGTGTGTGTGTGTTCCACTGTGAATGAAGCTCAGATCCAGGTTTTTAAAAAAAACAGGAAAAGGATTGATTGGTTAATTGATTGAGTGTGTGTGTGTGTACCTGGTCCTCCTCTCCACCTCCTTCCTCATCGTATTTAAGGATGTTGTCTCGGACGTCATCTTCAGGGTCGATCAGCAACTGTTTGGCCTGACGCTCTTTATCCTTCCTCTTCATCCACATCACAAACAACAGCACCAGGACTAGAGAGATGGAGAGAGATGGAGAGAGAGATTTTGATCAAATGTTTTGTAAACATGTATAAGAAGGTCAGAATAAAGACATAAAGCCATAAAGCCATAAAGCCATAAAACTTTGGATTCCACAATTCACTGTTATGGATTGTTTTATTTTATTAAAAAAAAATTATAAATATTTTTTTAAATACTTCTTTGTTACAAAAAAGATTTCAATTGCAATTGCAATTTTAATATTTTTAATAAATTTAAGATAATTTTTTGTCTAATCAGTAATTGTAAATAATTTTTAACAAAACTGTAATGTATTTATTAAATTATAATTAACAGGTTTTTTTTTCCCCAGAGTTAAAGATCTAGTACTGAACAGTCTTGTATCTAGTACTTAGTACTATTACATCATAAAATGTCTGAGCCAATCAGTTTCCAGTATGTAAATACAGGCACTTGTTGTTGAAATTTAACTGTGCTGAAATGAAATTAAAATATCTTAAGAAAATACTGTAAATAAGTAACACCCCAATCATCTACTATATCCCTGCTCTCTGTGTCATGTCTTTCCGCTCACTGAGGAGGATGATGATGCAGAGGAGGATGGCGATGATGGCGCCCGTGCCCAGTCCGGCGGCCACGAGGAACTCCTGATCCGTGCAGTCTCCGTTCTGATCACACTGACACACCTTCACGCGCAGGTAGGACGTGTTGGACATGGGCAGGTTGCCGGAGTCGGTGATATAGATGGGGATCTCGTAGATGCCTCTCTCTAGGAAGCCGATCTTCAGGCTCAGCTGGGCGTGGTCACCTGAAACAATGGAAATGTGGTTAATCACCAAGGGAAACTGTTGTTTCATCTTATCCTGTCATACAGGAGCTCTCATTAAAGTTAGAGAGAAAATAGAAAAATGAAGCTCAGAAGGATGAAGCAGAGATCACTGATGTCTCGGGAGAGTGTTTGGAGCTAGTACAGTTAGCTTGCACTGCTAATTTGCTAACAAAGCTATACATTTAATATGTAAATCAAAGAAACACTTTTTTTCCACTCCCACAAGCGACAGCGTGATCACGTGCTCCACGCCCACAAGCGACGACGTGATCATGTGCTCCACGCCCACAAGCGACAGCGTGATCATGTGCTCCACGCCCACAAGCGACAGCGTGATCACGCGCTCTACGCCCACAAGCGACAACGTGATCACGCGCTCTACGCCCACAAGCGACAGCGTGATCACGCGCTCTACGCCCACAAGCGACAACGTGATCACGCGCTCCACGCCCACAAGCGACAACGTGATCACGCGCTCCACGCCCACAAGCGACAACGTGATCACGCGCTCTACGCCCACAAGCGACAGCGTGATCACGCGCTCTACGCCCACAAGCGACGACGTGATCACGTGCTCCACGCCCACAAGTAACGAATTACAAGTGACTTTGCGTTGACTAGTGTGAACGCAGGGCAATAATAATTTTTTTTCTTTCTTTCTCTCTCTCTCTCTCTCTATCTGTCTATCTATAGTATATTTACATACACATTCATTCTTATTTCCTGTGGAAGTGACAGCGTATTTAAATACAGTGAAGAAATAAATCACCCGATTCATTTCCAGCCATTAACGTCCTACAGGAAGTCATCATACTTTAATTAATTGCACATCTGATAGCGTAACTGATCAGTAATTAGACAGGAAAGGCTGAGGGTTTTGTGTCAGAGAAGAAGAAGGCCATGAATGTGGAGGAATACATGTGTAATGTGTAAAGGATCAGGGGCAGGCGGATTAGATGCCAAGCTGCTTCATCCCTAATCTGCATTATTGGGAGATATACGATGGAATAATAAGCTGCGAATCTAAATCCTCTGCCGCACTCAGAGCTGAAGAAATGTCACCGTTTGATGGGAAATCAGTAAAATCTGTTTTTTAGACACTATACGGAGAAGTCACGGGAAAAAAGGAAGGCGCTTTGTGCTCTGTGACCAGCTTCTGAATTAGTATTTGTCCAGTCTGTTCTCTTGCGTGGCACCGAGCGTCTGTCTCTGTGCTCTGTTCTCCACTCGGGCCATCTGTCCTCGTTAGGCTGAGACCAGCTTTCCAAAAAAGAAAAGAAAAAAAGAAAGAACAGCACTACAGCATTCACATCATATTTCCTAATAAAGAGAGTGCTGCTCTCCCAAACACATCACCATCTGATGGGACGATTGTGAGAAACCGATCAATTTTTATCTCCGATGTCTCGAAGCGCTCAGGAAAACTCACAGCCTTGAAATATCTCACCTAGTTTTATTAACTTTTAAAGTCAAATGTTTTGACCTAATTTTAGAATTTATTTCAGTTTTCTTTCTATTATTATTATTATTATTATTATTAGTCTCCAAGGACTTTTAATTTTTTTTTTTTGCTTTTAATTTTTTTTATATGCTGCTTTTTGTTTTATTTATTTCTGATATTTTATTTTCATTATATTCCTGTGCATTACACACAAATGTGCAAATCCAATACTGTTATTATTATTATTATTATTATTATTATTATTATTATTATTATTATTATTATATCCTACTCTAAGGACTTTTATTTATTTTTTTTTTGCTTTTAATTTTTTTATATCCTGCTTTGTTTTCTTATTTATTTCTGATATTTTATTTTCATTATATTCCTGTGCATTAAACACAAATGTGCAAATCCAATACTGTTATTATTATTATTATTATTATTATTATTATTATTATTAGTTCTTTTTTCCTAGTGTGTATGATCACTGTGCAGATTTTATGTCTGTACTTGACAACGTTTTTTTTTTTAAATGCTAAAATTTAATTTAAAAAAAGACAAAACAAAAACCAAAGCCAGCCAAACAGAAGTGACAATTTTAAATAAACATACAAAATAAATTTATATTTTGTATGATTATCTAAGATTTTCTATGAACATAGACAAACATGACGAATAAAAATAGGAAAAAAAATAGAATAAAAGTTTAGTGTGCCTTGTTTCATTGCATAGTGCTAACAATAATTGTGTGTGTGTGTGTGTGTGTGTGTGTGTGTTGCTCACCATTGAGGCGTGTGAGAGTCCAGTTCCTCCGGATGTCACTGGGCCGAACAGGCAGCTCGAAGGCAAAGGGTCCAGCGTTGGGATTCAGGTCTCCATCCAGAGCGGTGATGTTGATGCCGTTGGTTTCGGGTTTCTCGCACATCTCGACCTCGTGAGGGAACACCTGAGGAGCGTTATCATTAATGTCACGCAGCAGGATCTGCAGGGTGCCCGTTCCACTGGCTGGAGGAATGCCTGGACAAACACACACATTAAAACACACATATATAAGTAAACAGCATTGGGGTAAATGAGCTAACTGCCTTCTATTCAGAACAGCTGGAACTGACTGGTGCTGTGCATTCCCTGTGGTCTGGGCTTCATAACCATATGCAATTTGGTCAACTCATTTTCTCACTCCAGTTCTCCGATCGCCGCGGCGCAGTGAGGTTATCTGACCACTTCTCACATTACCCTGCTTTCTATGGATGTACAGTCTGCGTATAGCGCCGCTGGTGATACATGCTGCATATTAAAGCAGCCTGAGAGCTTGCGCAGTAAGAAGCTCTTGTTATTTAGGCCACAGTGAAAGCCACAGTGCCTGGCCCACATCACAACATCTCTCACCACAAATCTTTTTACTGGACGAGCCTTTGTCATTATTGGCCTCAGTTTAGCTCCAAATGCTGCCAGTGAACCAAGCAGCGCCTTGTTTACAAAGCGAGCGATTCATTTGTATTCCTGAGTGAATTTAATAAAATCACTGGAGAGTTAAAACGAACTCATTCGCCTCGTTTAACAGCGAGGCGATTCTGGATACCTTGACTTAAGCACTGAAAAACTCCTAAATGACACAGCAAATCTTTCTGAGCTGGATGACCAATGAACTGTGTCTCAGAGTACTGTATTTGAAAGTTGTCCCCCCCCCCGAAACGCAGACGCCCAATCAGCAACGGCGCTCTTATAACAACCTGGAAATGGAGGTCACAAGTGCAGAAATAGAGAACTTGCCCAAAAGCTCTGATTCTTCACAGAGAGGTCATGCTAACTCATCAGAGCATTTACCCGCATCTGCATTGCTAAAAAAGCGAACGAATCCACAGGGTGCATGCTCGTGCTTTCACCTTGCTTAAGGTGTCTCTGTCGCTGATGCTAAATACGGCACTGCACTCACACCTCGTGGGTGAGAAACCTGAGAACACCTCTGATATGTAGAGGAGGAGAGCATGTTAGCATGAGCAATATGTCTGGGCACAGCTCGAGGGCTCAGTATTGCCCTTGTTTTTCACCAGAGATAAACATTTCACCTGAAGGAAAAAAAAAAGCCATGAGTCAGTGTGTGTGAGTCATGAGAGATAAAATAATTACACACAGCAGCTCGGATGAGCTGGAGAGAAAGTGGTCACACTGACAGACCTGCTGAATCATCCATCAATGAGGAAATGGGAGGAAGAAGAACAAGGGAGGAGGTTTTAAAGAGGAAACAAATCTGTCTTTTTTTTTTTTTTTTTTTAAAGTCATTTAAAAGATTTTATTGTTATTTGGAAATCTCTGCATTAAAATGGAGTGACTTTTTTCTGTATCTATTTTAAACTGTATGTGTGGTGTGGGTAAATAAATAAATAAATAGATAAATAAAAAAACAACCAGGAATGCAGAAAAAAATTATCTAGGGAGTAAAACATTTATTTTTTAATTTATTTGCATTATTTATTTATTTTTGGTGCTTAATGGTTTCCTCAAAGGAAAACTCAACATCCTTGTCAATATGCATATAATACTTTCGCATTTTATGTTATTTGTTATAATTATTTATTGTCAGCTCATTTTTTTTTTTGGAGTGATGTCATAATTAATGATGGACTGTTTAATAAAAGAGGATTTTTAAAAAAATATATTATTATTTAGTTATTACATTTTAGCTTTTCAGTTACTCAGCTGTATTTTTTTAATGAAGTGAAGTGAAGTGACTTTCTGGCCAAGTGTGGTGACCCATACTCGGAATTTGTGCTCTGCATTTAACCCATCC
>CM074948.1:4594725-4606893 GCA_037577455.1 Pangasius macronema | reverse complement strand
ACTCGAACCCACCACCTTCAGGTTCACCTTCAGGTTACAAGTCCGACTCTCAGACCATTAGGCCACGACTGTCCCCATGTATGGTCATCATTTTGAGTTTTATATTATTTCCAATTTTAGATTGAATCCACTTGTTACATTTTCGTCAGAGTTTATTCTCAAAGAATGGACAAGTCTCGAATTTTTCCTGTCAATCATTTTAAAAAACGGTTAAAATAAAATGCTTGTGGACGATCTGATTGGCTGTCGATTGACCAAAACCGAAATGCTCAGAATCAGAGTACATTACTAACAAAGATGGCTGACAAAAATGGATGTGTGGTGGTCTTGGGAAAGCATGAGATATAGCTGTGGCTGAAACAACCAAAAAAAAACAAGATGAATAATATTTTCCATTGGTTTTCGGACACGTCAGGCTTACGAAACCATGAACACATTTCGCCCAAACAACAGACATGATGATATAGAGGTTTATTGGGAACGTAATGTTGTGTAAGGATCAGACTGAAGAAATGGTCTAATGAAAAGACGTCAAGCCTTGCTAGCTAAGTGTGATTGCCTCACACAGTGAATGTCGTGTTTTGTTGAAGTAGCTGGATGGCTACGTGTCGTGCTGAAACGTACGTGAGCCAAACCAGTTGTGGCAACTTATTCTCCAAAACTGGTAGGAAAACAATCCAGTGAAGAGTTCAGGCATACCCGTTATCTGGCATACGTAAATGCTTGCTATGAAGTAGTGCAAGAAATCCAGACACACTGTTTAATTATGACTGTACAGTGGCTTGCATAAGTATACACGCCCTCTCCCATAACTGGGATTATGTCATGAATGTACACAAAAAATGCACAAGTGGGGAGACAAAATAATTTGCATATGAAAATCTTAACAGTTGTAACTGCAGATGTTGGTGTGAGACGTGTAAATTATTTTGCCATCAGAAGAACTTTAATCAGCTGAATGGAGTCGTGCAATTAAAGTGTCACGTGAAGTCAATATAAAGGTTATATACAGTATGTTCTTTGGTGTCTAAGTGCACTCAGGAGGCATGTTTCGCTGTCATTCCAGAAAAACAAACCCCTTGATTCGATTACCCACAGCTCCATTCAATGAAGAAAAGGAACAGCTGTTTAATCGAACGCCATTTAATCGAGAGTTTAATGACACTTGAAAGCTTGGTAGTGCCACAGCAGTTTATCAGAACAGGACACGTCCTCCGTTTAGGTCGGACTTATTTCCTAGGACTGGCTTTCGGAAGAGCTGTTTATTATTCCGCACAACCTGCCTGTAATTGCTACAAAATCTCACCTCTTTTTTTAAAGCCCTCATTTAATTTAATGTTTATTAGGTTCTACGTAGTTCTGAACATCGCTTGTGGTGTCACACGATTGCAACTCGAGGGTTCAGGGCCTTAGACTGGCCATAAACCTTTTACATTTGGACATGTGTGCAAGCGAGACATGTCGAAGGTTTCAGGGCAGCTCCATTGTCTAAGAGCTGAAGATTTAAAAAACAACAACAACAATATGCTGAGTGCACTAATTAATTTTATCACCAGCACTGAATGATTCGTCTCACATCCAGTGAGCTCGCAGCAACTCCTCCATGTTCGGTTGCCTTGACAGCAGACATGCACAGACGCTACAGATTCACCAGCAAGGTGACTGCCAGCTGAAGGGAATTTGTCCGTCTGTGTGTTTGAGAAGTTCGCCAAAGCCCGAAGTTTTGGAGCAGAGTCGGTGATGGAGTGCTTTATTTCAGACATTTTTCTGAGCTTAAGGTGTCTACGGCACTCACATCACATGTGATATGGATTAACACAGGTTAACATCTTGTGTGTGTGTGTGTGTGTGTGTGTGTGTGTGTGTGTGTGTGTGTGTGTGTGTGTGTGTGTGTAAATCTTACATGTTGCGTGGGTCTGTGTGTGTTATGAAAACAGAATAATCCTGTAAGACAAGCTGGCAGATTCTTGCCTGTACAGTGTGTGTGTGTGTGTGTGTGTGTGTGTGTGTGTGTGTGTGTGTGTGTGTGTGCGCTCAGACTCTTGGCCTGGCTGTGCTTTGGCACACACTGCATCTCTCCTCCTCTGGGAGGCCTCTTCAGCTTTAAGGCGCCACAGCAGAAATCCCCCACCGACAGGGCAAATTCCAACAGTAATGAAACGATGTGTGTGTGTGTGTGTGTGTGTGTGTGTGTGTGGTCGTAGCATGGGCCTTCTCCTTTACACACACACCTTAACCTGTTGGTTAATGCAATTCTGCTCGTAATGTTCATATAACGTTATCTTTTACCTCTCTTTTCCTATAACAGCACACCACCGTGTGTTTAGAATTCCAGGAGCGTCGCATGGTATAGCAGTATAATGTTATTTTTGTCCATATCGTGCAATGACAGCAGTGCTGATTTGGGTTTAATCCTGGTTTGACAGGAGTTCAAAAATAAATGGCATCTCCTCCCATTCCACAAACACCCGACTACACTCTCCGCTCCAAAGCACACACGCGCGCACACACAGCAGATACGTCGTCATGGCCATTGGAGATAAAGTTCTCTATAGAGTTTTGGACAGAAGCACCAATGCAGGCGGAAAAGGGCCACGTCAGCAGAGGCATGGGCCAGCCTAATACTCTGCACCCTGGCCCACATTAGCTTTAGCTGAAAGGGTCTTTTCAGAGCACATACACATGCATGAACACACACAGTCCCTCCACGAACAAACAACAGATCCTATACAATGGCCCGGGCCCTCGCATTGTCTGTTTTACGTCACGTGACTAACCGGATAAACCTCTGACAGGAAAGATGGACAAAGAGAGAGAAAGAGAAAGAAACGAAGAGTGATAAATACGCCGTAGGAAAATAATCAGTGACCAATCCCAAAGCTGATAAAAGCATGTCTCAGAGTGTTTTATTTCTTTTATACCTGGGGAATTAATAAATGACATGCTATCATGCTATTTATCCGTTTATGGTTACAGTTAATATTGTGGAAGTTAGTTCCTGTTATCTCTTACATTATAGCAGCTACAGACATTTCATCCCTCACCAGCCTCTATGTTCTTCTCTTTCTGCAAATTAAAATGACAAAAGTTCCATATATGCTACACAAACATGTGCAGTTAGATTATGTGGAGTTCAAAATAATTAATGGACGCCTTCTGACCAATCAGAATTGAGAATTCAACAGAGCTGTGGTATAAAGTGGTATAAACATGAATTAAACGGTTCTCCCTCTCTGAGGAAAACAGCACCGGACACCTGATGAACAGAAATCGGCTTGATTGGCATGTTATAACGGCCGGGGTTTAAATCATCACCATTATGCCCACTCCACATGCTGTTACACACAAACGCCAGTCATCCAGCAGAGGAAAAGCAAAGCGACAGGCGTGTAACGCCCTGGATAGGAGGCTCATCAGGAGGCCGACCGGAGGAGGGGGCAGGGATAAAGAGGACATGCCCAGGATGCACTGCTGCCTGTGTGATGCATTATTCAACAGCACAGATAACCAAATCCAGCTTGTGCAGCGATTTGGCGGGGAAGTCGCCCTTTCTGCCCTAGAGAGGAGCTGGTGGGTGTCTGAGAACACATGCTACAGTGTCGAGAGACGCCTCTGATTGGGCCACATACACTGCTGAGCTTCAGGATTCAGGAAAAAAAGCTGATAAGATAGATATTCACCATCTAATCCTTTTCGGCTTTGAGGACATTTACATTGGTCGTGAGGGAAATAAATTAATGGAGGCCGCCACTGCTACAGTAATGTGCTTATATCTATAAAAGGAGTGGTGCCTGGAAATATTGCAACTCTAATACCAAGTGATTTCATTCTGATCTCATGTTTCCTGCCTCTTTTAAACACCCAGATTTGTTCAGTCGTCTGCCCTCACACACTCTCTCCTGCTAAAAACATTACAGGCGTCTACTTGGTGTTTCGTAATGGTTTGTAAAGGTATTCAGCACTTTCCAACAGGAAGCTTCAGCATCCCCAGTTCACCTAGTGGCACATTTTTGGAAAACAGAGAACCTAGATGTAACCCATATGGTACAGGGAGAACACAGAAACTTCCTACAAAGATAGTATCCCAAAATCAGGATTGAAACGAGGACCCTGAAGGTGGTACCACTCATCTACCAGTCAAATACCCACTGCCCAACCACACCACCTGTAATTCTAATATATTATTATTATTTGTCTATAGAACTAGCAAATGTTTACCCAAAATTTAAACATGCATTTCATTCCAAAATTAATATATCCTGTATCTGTGACTCAATCAAAAATTGTGGCCCCTTTGGAAACCATTTAAAACCTTTTGATCATGATAGGAAAAGCTTTCATTTAATCCAGAGTCTCCTTTCTTCCTGACACAATCGCAGCATCACTTAGACACACCATTACTGAAACTTTCTTCTTCTTTCCAACTGCACATTTTACACAGGTCTGTTTAGGTCTGCCAGTCTCTGATATCCATAAATCCCATCAAAATGCATAGCCACACTGGCAGGTCTGTCCATCAATCGCCGACAGCCTCTGAAATTTAAACAACTCCCTGTTACCAGCGGTTTCTGATTTGTCTTCAGACAGTTTGATTCACAGCCTCCTGTGCCGCACTGCAGGTTCCAGTCCAAAAACCAACAGAACAGTTACAGATCTGTTTCTGCAATCAAAACCCTGCCTCTGTGTGGCCACAGTGACCCGCAGGCCCTTAGATTCAACAACACTGAAAATGTGAAATTGACTCTGGCGCTTGGTACATTCAACCTCTGCCCATGTCCCCGTTTGCTTTCTGCAAAAGGGTTCCTTCTCTCAAAACCTGAATCCCATTGTGACGACAATAGCTCGGCAAGCAGACAGATAGATTTAGTGTCTGCTAGAACTACAATCACCCTTGTTCCCGTTTGAGAGATCTCTCCTCACTGCATTAAAGCAGACGTGTAATATCAGATTCTGCACCAGTGAGCTTCAAGAGTCAGATACTGCAGAGTATTAACTCTGTATAAGGATGGATCTCGAGTACCAATGCCACGCAATCTGACTGTATGGCGGAAATTACCTGGAATTGTCGATTATAAAAGCTATCACCAAATAATTACATGTATTTTACTTTACATTGTTTATATATGCACCATTTTTAAAGGACGTACAATTAGTTTTACACTTAAAGATTAAATCTAGAACCATTAAGGGTGATTAAGATGTCCCACTTTAAAGAGGCCCAAGTAAGTTCCCTTTCAGGAAGCTAAGACACCATAACTATCCAAAGAACCATCAATGACCTGAGGAACTGCAGCAAAGAAAAACACTAGCTGAATTAGCAATCAGTATTAGTGCAAATATGTTCCACAGGGATTATTCTGTTTTCCCACAGGGTAAAATTTCCAGGTTCTATGTAGTATTTTCCTGTATATTTTGGGAAACTGAGAATACTTAACTATCTTAAGAGGTTTTAAAGAACTTTGGAAGGTTCTACCTTGTGTCCTACTTGGGAAAACTGTCCTGGTTCTTTGTAGTGTTTCCCTATCAGAAAGGGCCCAAGTAGATCCTTTTAGAAAGTTAGGAAACTAACAAAACTTTACTGCACAAAGAACCCTTGATGAAACTTTGAAAACCTTTTGAAGGTTGTGATAAGTCTCAGACCCGGAGTAACTACAGAGTTAGCAATTAACAAATATGTCCTTGGAAAGCAAAGGCACTGTAACTGTCCAAAGAACTCCCCCCTGAAGGATTCTTTTTTCTAAGAAGGCCATGATAGCGATAGATAGATTAGCATGTAGCATGTTAGCTAATTAAGTTTAAATCATTATTATTTCATTATTAAGCAGTAAGGGAACCTTTTTAGGGCTGTGCATGACTTAGCATATTAATATTAAAGTAAATATTGAATTTTGTTTTGTGTTCACACTAGCTGTAGGCCCACAGAATAACAACTAACCATCCCTGTAATTACTGCTGACACAACATATGAACAGTAATTGCACAGTAAAACATTTCAGGCTAAACAATATTGACCTCTTTCTGCACTCTGGCATAGAAATAAATAAAACCTCTGCTATTAAAGTAAAGTGTGCAACATTTCGTTGTCCTGGATAAATTCTCAGCCCCCAGACAGCTTGCAGTTGAGTTGTCTGGATTAGCCAGTGGTTGAATCACAGACTACAGCTTTCGAGCCCTGACAAACATAAGCTACATCCTTGTGTGCTTATCAGCTGGGAGCTGCCAGGATTTGCTTCTCGCCACACTGATGAAGGCTGCTCGATAGAAAGGATTTACAGAGAGATTAAAAAAAAGGTTCGAATCGCAAGACGTCAAAGGCTGTTTTCCTCACAATCCGGCCATTGGTTTGGCGCTTCTGGACAAGACATGAACAGCTCATTGACTTTTGGTCGGCTCATGTGCCAGTCTGTAGGTCAGTGGTGACAGAAGTATTAACACCTGCCTACACTCTGGTAACACTACATCTAAACTCACTCTGAAGGGCTGAGTGCTAAGCTAGCGAGTCAGATTATCGTTAGCCTCAATTTACAAATGATAGTATCATCTGGACCTGCTGCCTCTGGGTATAAGAAAGAGTGTGGAACACATGTGGATCAGTGAATTGTCCTTTTGTTAAATATTGTGGGTTTAATACCATTCAATCCCACCACAAGAGCCAGAAGGTACTTACGCATCTAAATGCATTCCGGTATTTCTACTCACCAATGTGTGGATGCCTGAGTCAAACGTAGCATCTTTTCCCCTCTTACAATTCTCTCTCCGGCTACAATTAACAGTGTCTACGTAACAATGTAAAAATGCATGATAAGAATTTACAACAAAACCAAAATATCAGACAAACTAATTAACAGCAAAACACAGAACAGGTGCACACATTAGGAGAACCAGTGACAGATTAGGGGCAGAGACAGGACTATAACCAATACAAAGGCACACAGCAAGACATAAAAAACACATGGACAACAATAAGTGCAAGAAGTGCTCACCATGCTAGGAACCATTTAGGAACTGTTTTGTGAATTTATCGCTGCAAACTCAAACAAGGTGGTTCATACCCACATTCCCAACTCTTTATCCCATCGTTTTGTGTACAATAAAATGCAGCATTACACCAGAAATTACACCAAAGCCAAGAACTGGATCCATTTCAAACTATTTGCCTCATAAGGTTCTTGCAAAATGAATAAGCTATATGTCCACCTGTGAGTAGCTCTTTAGACTGAGGCCAAAACAGGACTACTGCGGTAAGAAGAAGACCAAACTCTCGGTCTGCTCTATCATCCCTGAGCAATCTGATAAAGAAATAAATTATAACAATGCTGGGAAATGCTAGTCCCAAACTACACACTTAAATAAAGGTCATGATTTTAATTGTACTTTCCGGTGTACGGCATTTGAAAGGAGCACACGGTTCATTCCACTCGACGGCAAAAGGGGAATGAACAAAGAAAGGGCACGGACTAGCATTTATTGAATGGATGTGTTGCTGTGCAGCATAATTAGCAAGACAAGAAACAGTTGCTATTCTGATTGTAAGCAGAGAATATCCGAAGATCCAAAGAATGACATTTCATTGCTCATTTGCTCATCGTACCAGTGCAGAGGGTTTGATGCAGCAGTACTCCACTTAATGCCGAGCTATTATTAGGCTTATAACAATCAATATCTTAAGTATATCACTATACCATTTAGGAGAGTATACTGGCATGTCTCCAGCACACAAAGCTCCAGGAACTGAGGAACTATAGCTGCATTTCTACCAGGAGTCAATAAAGTAATCCTTGGATTTCGTCTTGGAACAAGGTCTCAGACCAAAGAGACGTCTCCTCTTTGATAACCCCGTCACGAAGCCATATCTAAAATCACCAACTGGTCCAATGCAGGAAGACCAAACTGCTTTCCTGTCATTTTTAAAAACTAACAACTACTAAAACATATTTTATATCAGAAGCATCACAAGACACCCGCCAAAGTAAAAGGCAAGGGTTGACAAATTGTAAAGCTTTTCGAGGTTACAAAACGGGTCAGCATATAAAACCATATAAATCCGATTTTTCACCATCGATTGTATTATTTTCAGCAGTTACCTAAAATTCCTTACTTACACAGGTCAGGATAAGCGACTAACATGAATGAATGGCCACTAGGGATTAGTTTATGGCTAACAATCAGAAGTGGTTTTGTTTGTTTCGTAGTTTGACTTTGCTACGTTGTTCCATAGTTTGACAAGAATGGTTGGAAACAAGAATAAACGCACACTCTGCAGAGCTGCCCTCAGCTAAATAATTTACATAAATATGTGATATTGCCCAGAAAGAGGATCCGCTACATAAGCCGCAATGATTCATGTTTGCAAAACTAGAAGTCACTGAACTATGGCCAGTTTTTTCATATGTTGATCAGTATTTTGCAAGTGCTCAGTTCTTTCCACTGAAATACTTCGCTGGGTCTGCCAGTTGACGACCCCTGCTGTATACTGTACAGTATCTATCAGTCGCAAGTTAGTTTCGTTCTAGAGTGTGAAACCAACCAATCTATCAGCCAGCACATGGAACCATAAATACAGCTTAATTTCTTATGGCTAGACTTGCCAGCATTTCACATTCCTTGCTCTGGAAAAAAAATATTCTCATGATCAATAGTCACAAAAACAGACTGACATGAACCCAAGATTGGATAGTAGTTGTTTATATATTTATTATTTTCATGCTATCAATAAGTGTTAAGAGTGCTACCGATCTTCATTTCACGGCACAAACTGACCTCATCCTTTCCTCAGTTCTCTCCATTCAGCCTGCCCAGACAACCAAAAGTAGCCTTCCATGACAGAAGATCCATCACAGTAATGTAGGTATGAACCAGGTCATAACTTACACCGAGCAGAAGACTGAACGTGACTCTGCAAATGAAATACACGCATTGGTGCACTGCAGTTTCCTGCTGGATGTCCTCAGGCTCGGAGATGCTGAGGTATATATAGGTAATGCCCTTACAGAAAGAAATATGCACAAAAACCATGCCATTGAGGATGTATGGAAAGAAATCCACACTGCCTTGTAGATTATACATCTACACTATCTGTTAGGTGACACATCATGTGAACATTGCAACCTTCATTAGAAATTAATGACTCCGATAAACAGCAAATCGCCGTCAAGGCCCGGTGTCTTATGCAATGTAATCAGACAGCAGTAAATTCAAATAAATGTCCAATTAAATAAGTTTAGATTAACTATTGACAGCGTGTAGCTTGTGTGGCTGCGGATCAATAAATGTGCAGGTCCCGAGCCCTGAGAGCTCAATCTGAGCACTTGCATTATCATAAATTAGGAGCCAGGCCACAAATGAAAAGCCGATAACGCCTCCTCTCGTGAGGCGATGACAACATCACGGCCTCAAGAGGGCGAGAGAGAGGGAGATGGGAACATCTGGGGTTGGCTCTGGGCTGGGCTCACCTCCATTTGCATTCGCAGCTATTCAAATAAGGCACAAGGAGCTGGAGCTGGTGCTGGTGCATCTCATCCCTCTATGCCTGTGTGTGTATGTGTGTGTGTGTTTATGTACGTTCTGACATTGCTGATTTGACAGGAACACATACAGTTCTGAAACAGCGATGTGCCCGCTGCACACTTTCTAGACAAAAGGTTCAAAAAGAGGCCGAGTTTAGAGCTAGAGCCTCTCTCTCTCTCTCTTTCTCTCTCTGTCTTTTGCTCAAACGGCTTTTCATCGAAGCTCAGCACTTGACAGGCTGATCTGTGGGGATTCCAGCAAAGAGTTCCCCCCATCCATACACACACACACACACACACACACATACACAAATACACACACACACCAATTCAACCCCACCCCCCCACCCCTTCCAATTCATTTCCATTTGAATGCATCACCCCGGTCCTCCCCGACATTTCCTGCAGAGTGCATGAGAGGGAAAGTAAGAGAGAGAGAGATGGTTCACACTAAATATTTGGGAGGATGCTAACACCCAACACCCAGCAAGCAACCTCTCTAGGGGAAGAAAAGACGGAAAGAACGTAAGAAAACACCACCACCCACAGTCGGAGTCACATGATGGGGAAAAGGAGCAGGCGGTTAGAAAGAGAAATTTCCATATCGGTTAAATCCATTTTAATGAGTTCTTGAAGTAAGACTAGCATTTGAAGTCAGGACAGGAAGTGCAACTGTGAGTCTGTCGTCATTTACTATAAATATTTAATCTAGTCTGTCTAATCTGTCATTAAAATCCATTCCAAAGGCGATTTTTCTGGACAACCCAACATCCAAAATGCATGGGAGAAGTCAGCAGAGGACAAAGAAGCTTTACAGGAAGACAAAAGCCATTTCCCCTCCCCCCAAGTCCTCCTCTATAATTCAGATAATTTGATCTCTGATTGAATGAACATGCTTGTAGATTGGGACGTGATTAAATTGCTGACAAATTGCTCGATCCCCGGGCCCGTTCGCTTCATTACCCAGCGCTCTCCTGTCCCTCGTTCAGTCTGCATCCAGCAACAACAATAGCACCTGCTGACCTGTAAGGATCCCCACACACACACACACACACACACGCTCGACATGTGATAAGCATGTTTACGCTTGAGGGACATGCGCACCCGAATCCTTTCTCTCTGACCCGCTGCTATGACCTGCAGTAGCTGGAAAAACACTGAATTATGCATGGTGTCGTCCTCCACCCTCGTAATGAAGATACTCTGATACTCCGGGAGAGATTTTCATGCAGCGTGGGACTTGTTTACAGGAACTGGCCTCCTGTTCGTGGCAACCCAGGGAACCCGAGAAGCCTGTTCATCATCCAGAGTTCAGGCCCTAGTGGCTGGATATACCGAATATTTCCAATTACACGCACTACTTCCTCTCTATCTGCACAACCACTATTCTTATGAATAACAGGCCAAGTGGGCATTCTGTAAAGAGCTGGGTTAGACAGGATAAAAAGCCGGAGATATTTCAGATGTGTTCGTGTAGTAGTGGCGGTAATAAATTTAGTAATCTGATGTCAAACAGTAATTTGTGAGACTATAATATGCAACGAGGGCTGAACAATATGAAAATATTGATATAAATTCGATCACAACACTGAACACCGCTTTTTCAAAACACTGAAGCAGCTAATATGAGCAAATTTCATACTGTATCTGTAAAATTTTAATTATATATTCTATTTTTCTCAGTTTATTGTTGAGTTTATTGTCATTTTCATAGAAACTAAATAAAATTAGCATCAAACTCAGTTATCATTGACCAGCTAGCTAACCTAGTTAATGCTAGCAATCGAAAAATACCTGCATGCTAAGCCAGCTAGCTAATTGCAGTTATGTCAGTGAGTTTGTTATAGCAACCTGCTAACTGCTAACTAGTGTTAATGTTAAACTGTATAATTCTAAATATAAATAATTACCATTTATATTGTATTTCTGTAATGCATAGCTGGGAATATAACAACAAAAACAATCTTCTTAACTAGCTGGTTAGTTAACTAAGCTAATCTTAGTCATGAACAGAATCTTTGGTGTGTATTTTAGTTGTGTAAGTTTGGCTAATATTAAATCATGAAGCATAAGGCAGTGCAAATCGAGACTATGACAAAGGGGAGTGTGTTTGCTAGCTCGATAGCTGGTTGGTTAGCTAACTTTGGTAATGTTAATGATAAACAAAATCATAATTTTATGGTATTTTTGTACTCTTAATATATAGCGGAGAATATAACCACAAGACAATCCCACTAATGTTTACCTGTGGCAAACATGCTAGCTTAAGAGCAGTTAACTAGCTGGCTAGCTAGCTAGTTAACTTAAGCTAATGTTGGTGAACAAAATGTTGGGTTTTATTGTATATTTTCAATTATTTTAAGTTATATATTTTATGTTTGGCTAGCAAGATAAATCAAGACTTAAATATTAAAATCTCCTCAAGGTCTAGCTGTGACAAATGCTATTTTAGTAGCAGTTAGCAAACCTGATAGCATAGTCTTAGGTAAAGGAGATGTTCCTAAGCAAGTTTTAGTAACATCTTGGTCATTTAAAAATATTAGACAATGTATTATTTTACATAGATTAATTACATGTCCAAAGGTTCAGCGAGAATCAAGGGGAAGGTGTACGAGACAGTGGTGAGAGCGGCCATGCTGTATGGTTTAGAGACAGTGGCACT
>CM074948.1:4553091-4573042 GCA_037577455.1 Pangasius macronema | reverse complement strand
AAAAAGTATAAACAATGACAAACTGTTGTGCTGTAATAGGGATACGTCACTTCAGGGTTGATTATTTTCCTATAATAGCACCCCACACACACACACACACACACACACACACGTCCCGAGTGTTTTATTGTTACTCATAAACGTTTTTTTTAGTCAGATTCTCATGATGTCAGCACTCAATCTTTTAGCGTGCAATTAGCGAATGAGCATTCTGTCGAGCTCGAGCTTTTCGCTTGTTTGTTGGAATAAGTACGCATATTGCAACAGCAGAAATATGAAAACTATTTCTGTCTCGGGTAATTTCCCTCAGTACAACTCAGCAATTTAAACCCAGCCCATATCTGAAGTCGTGCATCTTAGATGCTGCCATTTCCAAGACAGATTCTCCTCAACAGCCACCCGGTTCACCTCCTGCCATGATACGGATCCATAAATCAGCACGCAGGAGCCGCGGCCGGCCAAATGCGAAGACACCGCATCATCACTGGGGAGTTATGGGACGGCGCCGGAGTGCTGCTCCACTCCTGCTGACAGCTGCATCCGCGAACGACTAGCACTTGCCCTGAAGAGTGAACATCTTCTCTGCGCTCGGCCTGGATGACGAGGCTCCAGCTGCTAGCGCTGAATAAAGCGTGTTCGGAGGCTAGTCGCGATCAGGTTAACGTGTGAGAGCGCACGATACGCACGATGCTGCACCAGTAAAGACTGATCAGAGAAACAAGGGCAATGTATGCGCCTTACTTCATGCTCTTCGCATTGTGAATTCCTCCGTGTGTGTGTGTGTGTGTGTGTGAGGGAGGATCAGAGGGTTTCTCTCAGAAGAAAATGTGTGCCAATGCCTCAAGACTACAGCAACAGCATTTGTTTTTATTCACGATGAAAGGAAACGGAAAAGGAAAATGAACGTGGCGAAAACCCAAAGTGTTATTTTAAATCTTTCAAATCTGTGATGTTCTTTTTTCCGTCCAAAATCCACCCAAAAAAACAACAACAAAAAAAAAAACCCAAAAGCAAAGCCAAAAAGGCTTAAACCTGCTTTAGTGGATGCTGCAGCTGAAAAAGTGAGGAATAAGACACTCGATGGCTTGCTGTTGGAGGAAACTAATCAATGACAGTGTAGTGTCATGATTATATAGTTGATTATTTTCCAATATCAGCGTAGGATTAAGGACCTGCTTTCCAGGAAGGAAGGAGTCTCCAGTGTCAACGTATTGACTCGCCATAGATCTTTTTAATTACATCTTTCACAGCAGATTTGAAATTCCAGCTTTTAATTTCTCTTCACTTCCCCGAGATGTTTCCAGTCAAATTATCTCATGCGCTATAAACGCTTTGGATGACGTCTATTGTATCTGATCCTTTATGATTTCACACGCAGTCTTCGTTCTAGTGTGAACAACCCACATCAGGAGCCGCTGCCCACTGTAACGCGCAATAACACTTTATTTCAGAGTGCATCATTTAAAATGAATAAAGCGTTGAATGAAATCGAGTTAAAGATGTGTAAAAGAGGCCAGAAGAGCTCACAGGCTTCCTGTTTGGCTGTAATGATGTCATTCCTCGCTTTAGTGCAGCAGTTTTTAACCACAAACATAACCATGATGTACATTGTAATGGATACAGTTAAGGATGACACACAACATACTTCCCACACACTCACGCAGACGCACACACACACGCACTCACACAGACGCACTGTCATTACACATAGTCTGTATTTCTGTCTACCGTGACAGTCAAGGCCAGGACGAGGTACGAGGTAAACAGCTTTGCTTCAGACCTTAAATTCCACAGCTCTATGACTAGACTGATAAAATCACAGGGAGAAAAGGAGGCCCTGTATTTGCCCTCGCGAACGGGAAATGGAAATGCATCATAAATTCAGGGAAATGGCTGCCTCTGATGCACCTGTCAGTGCTCGAGTCGAGGCGGAGTAACAGAGTGTTTCGAAATCCACCAGTGGCTGCACTGCGTTTTCACAGCACAAAGCCTTGTTATTGTGCGAGTGACCTCAGGCCTCGGAGACAACGCGGTCACTGTTGAACACCCGGAGCAAAACAAAGCTTTCACATCGGAACACCGGCCCACCAGCAGCTGTCATTTTCCTCCACTTATTCAATTTGCCAGCGGAAATTTAATAGGCCGCACAAGGAAAACCGCTCATTTGCAAAAGCTACAAAGGCTCATAGGCAGTAATTATGTGTGTGGCAGAATTTACGAGCACTCGGATGCTCTGTGAACTACATCCACCGAGTCTGCACTCGGGATTTAGCCGACTTTCCGGCGCGACACTGCTTACTCCAGCGTTCGCTATTAGCACACAGGTTGGAAAAGCTCACCAGACTCAAATAATCGGCTATAAAATCTGTCCCTCTCTATATTAAATCCCCGATACCCACACGGCAAATCCCCCCTATCCACTTTGCCAAGCTGTACACTTACTTCGACAAGCAAAATGGCTGGGGAAATAACTCCAAGCCAACATGTAAGCACTAGTTCCAAGATCAGAAACCGCCCTTTTCAAACGTTCAGTGTAAACAACACCCAATACACAGTACAAAAGATCTCTGAAAACCAAAAAGTAAATAAATAAAACATCGGGGTTTTGATGTGTTCGCAGTCTCGCGCTTGTGTAAACACGAGATCGAAGTCTTAAAACTATGCGTGGCCAGTGAGTGGGTAGGAGGGAGGGGTCACGTTCCTTTGTGGCCTCCCACGAAGAAGAGACAGAGAAAAACAACACACACACACACACACACTCCTGTATCTCAGCACAAGCTGAATTCTTTCCACAACTGACCCACAGCGAGGCTTTTGTTTTTTTTTTGTGGCCCCATAAACCATGACATGCTCATTGTTATGACTGCACTCCAGCAAAAGATAAGTAAGCAGTAAAACACTTGAGGGTGTGCTGTCATAGGAAAATAATCATCTAGGGCTGGTGTGATGCAGCCTGATGTGTAGCACCACAAATTACACACCAAAATCGCTTATTTTCACATAACATCGGATTCTGAAGTGCTTTATTCCTCTTACACCACAGCAATTTGTTTACAGTTACAACTGTCGATTTATTAAAGAACAGCACGTCACACTTTTTTTATCCATTTATCGTTACATAAATCGTTTTACTAAATACGTTATGTTACCAAGAAACCAGAAAGGGCAAAGTCCTCGGACTTAAAGACTTCCTAACACTGGAGACTCCTTCCACAAATGTTAACTAATTGCCTCTTTATGAAGTACTTCAGCATTTCAAGGACTTTTACTTTTTTTTAAAATAACAACACTTTTTTAATCAGTTTATTATACAAGTCCGGGTGTGAGCTGTTGCTATAGAAACAGTAAAAAGAACTCAGCCCGGTATGCTATAATAAAATATAATATCACTTTATATTAATTAATCTACACTTTCGTTCGTCCATAACACAGTGAATTTGGACAGCTGCGATTCAGTTCTATTTGCTCAGCCTAAAAGGGAAAAAAAAACCCAGTGTGTGTAAATTCTGTGACCACGTTTCGAAGAAAAGAAACTATGCCGTCACCTAGGTGAGCTTTCAAGCTGCTCAAACAGTTAGCATCGCTGGGTCCAGACGGCCGCTCTCCATGTCCCCAGTGCCAGGCAGGAAAAATTCACATCGGCTGGCTGAAATATCGGCCAGGGCCTGAATTAATAGAAGTAAAGTCTTCCAGTCAGCACCTGCAGCCTCGCCTGCCAAAGGTTACAGCGTGTGTCCTTACCGAGATAGACAGATAGAGAGAGAGAGAGAGAGAGAGAGAGAGAGAGAGAGAGAGAGAGAGAGAGCTGGGCAGGGGTGGACGTGGACGTGGGTTGGGAGATGACCAGAAAGGTACGATTAAAATATTGTTTTTCTGCTGGTGCAAATCCATCATTCCACATTTTGGCCTTTCGTCCAGTCCACATTTTATTTCCAATGGCCAACTGACCCATATCTAATCTAAGTACCCGTGCTAAATTCTTCTGATGGCAGGCTATCAAAAGACCAAATATGGACATATGGTAGAGCTAGAACCACTGTCTGGACAAATGTGATCATCACTGTGTCATGCTTTCACTCAGTTTTCACTCATTTGAAATAAAAAAAACACTGTAAGGCTTTCACACAAGTTACATACTTCTTTACTAAACAGTATGTATCAGCATGGCATGTGGTAGAGGAAGTAGATCCAGCAAGATCTGGACTTCGGGATACCAAACGAGAAGGTCTTCCAAATGAATATTCAAAAATGTCTTTCCAACTGTCAATCAAATCAAATTGCATTCATTCACCTAACTGAATTCTGATTGGTTAAAAGGTGTTGAACTATCTGACAGCAGCTCCCAGGTCCCAATGCAAGTCAAATCACATGTTTACTGAACATTAATGCACTCACTCTAATACGTTATTGTTTCTATAGCAACAGCGTACTTGTATGGCGGACGCTCCCCGTAGACCAATTAAAAATATTTAACATGGTGGAGTTTTCTGTCGAGATATTTATTTATCATTTTTTTTGGAAGGAGTCTCCAGTGTTGACACGCTGTAACAGTCGGAGGTAAAGTTTTCTGACACTGGAATGTAGAGAAAGAGGGAAAGGAAGATAAAGATAAATAGGGTGAGTGGTATCCAGAAGATGAGTGAGTGTGTGTGTTGGAGGAGTGGGAGTAGGGAAGGAGCAGAGAGAAGGCTTTGCATCCTTAATGAGCTGGATGTTTCCATGTCTACCATCGCCAGGTCGATCAAATTACCTTCTGGCGCTTTGCTGCGCTCACAACCGAATGTGTATTACGTTTCATAAACAAGAACAATTACGCCGTTTCGTTGCTCCACGCATGAACGCGTACGCACGCTTCAGTTACGACTTTGAAAAACAACAACCATCAACAACCGATCGCGGGGAGCTTGTGTGTCATCTTGAAACGCTTATTGCACTTTTAAACTCATCTCATCTCAAAGTGGCCCATGCTGGAGCCGTTAGCGTCGGCGGGGAAACGGCCCTAAGGCTGAGAGCTGGGCTTTAATTCAGGCTGTGTCTCGTTTAGTGGAGGAGAAGAGCGATGTCGGAGCGGTCCACTTCAGATTTATGTTGCCATTTTGGTCGGTAAAGGATGTTAAGCAGTGCCCCTTCTGGCTAGATGCCTCCTGCACTCGAGACCGTAATTGGACCGTACAAATACCAGACCGTGCAGATGTGGTCTATCACAGTTTCCTGAGCTAGTGTATATTTGAAGCTGCTCTCCAAACACACACACACACACACACACACAAGCTTGCACTGTAATGTTTCCTGCTCATGGCCTCTGGTTTGTGTCACAGTAAATACTGACGCCAGCAGAGCTGATATGAGGCCTGGTGACATCAGGGTAAGATGGAGGAGTGTGCTTCCCTTCACCCGGAGCTCTGGAAATGGCAGCAGGTCAATCAATAAAGCTACAGAACATCGAGATAACTCTATATTCTAAATACTGAGAATATCCAGTTCTTGATTCTGATTGTTCAGAAGGTGACCAATGACAATATGACGATATTTAAACGCATGTCTATGATACGCAATATGGATCGTCTACAGTTTTGCTGAAACGGCTAGCAAAAGAGTAGTGGTGTGGAAAATTGTTGATATTCATCCATCCATCCATTTTCTGTACCACTTTATCCCACGCAGGGTCACGGGGTAGCTTGGAGGGGGCATAAGGCGGGGCACACCCTGGACAAGGTGGCACACACACACACACACACACACACACAATCTGGAAATGCCAATCATCCTACGACGCATGTCTTTGGACTTGGGGAGGAAACCCCCAAAGCACAGGGAGAACATGCAAACTCTACACACTAACCACTAGTCTAGTTAGGCCCCCTTAAACTGATGATATAAAAAGTTATGCACAGTATCAGAAAAAATGTGCATCGTGACATTATTTATCATAATAACGCTAGCATTTGGTCATATCACCCAGCCTGATGGTTCATTACAGTCCCTCATGCTTTCATTCCCATCTTCTGTTTTTCTGTAACTTGGCACTGCTGTAAATTAAAGCTTGCCCTTGATGTGTTCTCTCCAGATTTAAATAAATTAAATGAAATGAAAGATCACAGAGAGGGAGGCACTGACAAGTGAGGTCTCCGGAGCTGGGGATGAAGCTCCTGGAAACCTTCCAGAAAACACACACAGGATCTTCTATTACATAAATCAACGTGATGCTCTCTCTGTCTGGTGGAGGCTTCCGACTCGATAGCCTCTCTCGGGGGGATTAATGGACGGGCAACAGAGTAACTCGTCCACCTTCGTCAGAGTGTGAGACGTGCCAGTTGACTCGAGGGAAAGAGGAACGACTCTAGACACAGGCTAGAGCTACATTATCTTCAGGTATCTCTCTAAAACCCGAATCCAAGGCCCCATCAATTATTCTCCATCAGTCATTTATCTGGACTAAGAGTGACAGAGGAGGTCAGCACTGAAGGTCAGAAGGCCAGCATGAACGATCCATCATGGAAGAGAACAGTGTGAGAGGTGGAAGGAGGAAAGGGATGGGCAAACTAAAAAGAGC
This sequence comes from Pangasius macronema, assembly GCA_037577455.1. Lineage (NCBI taxonomy): Eukaryota > Metazoa > Chordata > Actinopteri > Siluriformes > Pangasiidae > Pangasius > Pangasius macronema. The sequence continues at coordinate 4,566,489 of CM074948.1, read as the reverse complement.
TGGAGACATGAGAAAGGAGAGGAAGAAGAAGGTGTCCACTCGGAAATGCTGCTGTGAAACCCAAGCCCCGGGTGGGAAGTGTTTGATCGCTGTTTCTGTGCCTCCCAGGGAGGAAGTAAACCTTTGTTCGTGTGGTTACTGGATCAGGGTCAATTACCATCATCTCCCACTTTCACTGTCACCTCTGAGCCACAGCTAAATCTGTCACAGCTTGAAGAAAGCAAGCGGTCTTGGAATATCTGATGATTTCAGCAGTCACACTGCTACACTGCATATTGATCGTAGTTTACTTGATCTGTGTAGTTTTATCCATTGCTCTTGTATTCTGCTGTCATCCAGCGTCCTTATTTTGTCTTGTATTCTCCTTGAGTTTCACTATTTCACTGCATCATTGTGCTTTCTCGCCATTCCACACCTGGCTTGGCTCATAACAGGAAGCAATTACCTGATGAGCTGAATCAGATGAGTGGGAGAAAGACAAAAAAGAAAAAAAAAGCATTCCAAGTGCAGGGATTGAGAAACCACAGACCATGCCCACCACCATTTCTGACCTCCTCCTCCTCCTCCTCCTCCTCCTCCTCCTTCTTCTTCTCCTCCTTGTGTTTTTCCAGGAGATGAGCTCATTGTTGAATTATTATGGCAGCCTGTGTCCTGCGAGTGTCATGCATGGAGATCCAAACGCTACAGGAGACAGGCGGTGCCAGTGGGGAAACCCGATGCCCGACTCAAAGAACAAATAGTCGTGCCTAAGAGAGCCACACCCTGCTCTGAGCCCGTCAAAGAAACCACAAAGAAAGAAAGAAAAAACAAAAGGTGGTATAGAGAGAAGAATAAGGGTGAGGGATTTGCTGGTATTGGATTGTTTCCTCTAGCTCTATGCTTAATGGAGGCCCCGGTGGAAAAGAAGAACTCATCATCAACCTACACAATGAGCATAGAGATGTGGGGGGGGGTGAAGGAAGAGAGCAATGGAGGAAGACGCAAGAGGCATGAAAATAATAAAAAAAGAGATATATTTTTATACAACAAAGCACTCAGCCGCTAGATCAAGCGAAGCAGTAGGGTTAAGACTGTGCAAAAAAGCCCCAAGACAATCCAGCACCAAGCAGCAGGGTGCAAGATACAGAAACATCACACAGCATGGGGTTAGAGATCATACATGAACATCTGCGTGGACTGCAAGCTGGACGTTCTTTATGTGTCAAATATGAGGAACCACAGAGCAGTAGAAAACAACAAAGCTCCAACAGATCCTGTGGGACTTCCATATCCAGACAGATAAACATGTAATAGAGAACCAACCAGACGTGGTGATAATAGATAATAGAAGTGGCAATCCCAAATGACAGAATGTTTAAAAAACAAAATCTGGAGAAATACCAGGCAGCGGAAGAAGAACGCCTTGAGAATGCCGAAGGTTAAATCCAAGGTTGTCCCATGGATGACATCAGCATTCAGAGCTGTGATCTTGACCCTGGAGATAATCCAAGATTATTTACATTCACATTTACATTTCCAGCATTTGGCAGACTGCCTCATTCAGAGTAACTTACAGAAGTGCTTTGAAGTATCCGTTAAAAACACAAGCCAAAACCCAGTTAGAAAGGAAAGCACCTTATTCAACGCGTGGCAGGAACCCACGACCCTGAGATCAAGGCCCCGGGCGTACATAATTCCCATCCACGTGATCAGCATTCTCGAGAAAATGCAAACCCAATTTGAAAACGCTCACGTAAGCATGCTATAAAAGGTGATAGCATACCACAGACATGCATAATCATATTCAGCATTAGAGGAGTTTAAATATATGCAAAACAGCAACATGGCCAAAAATGAAAAATGATTAATGCAAGGATTCATATGTGTGTCCTGACGATGAGATGGGACTACTTCTTGTTTCATTTCATGATGCAATGAAACCGGAGTGACCCATAACACCATTTTTGTGTGGACAGGAAAGGCGAAAAAAGCTAAATTTAAAAAAAAAAAAAATCTGTGTACATGTATGGCTTTATGAGTCATGTTCTACTGACTGAGCAAGCAGGTGGCTCCAGAAGAGCTCAGAGAAGCTGCAAATACAGCAAAAATGCTGTGCCACGCCCATTCCATAGAGAGACCACCCACCAGTTTATATATAAATATATATATAACACAAAGTACTTCTGAAGCTATAACTGCTAAGACCATCTTAGAGAAGCACTTTGCTTGCACAGCTGAAAAACACTTCAATCCTACTACCTTTCCCTTTATCATTGAAGTACACTACTCTCGAAATTGTCCTTCATGTATGATTATGTAGAAAGGAAGGTAGAAAGATGGAGAGATAAGCTGCAGTGAGCGAGACTGCGATGGCCCGAGCAAAAAGGACATGGAAAGAAACGGAGAATGAAAGAGCGTCCACAGGAGACAGAAAACGAGAACGAACCAGAGAGGTCTAAATAAAAGGGACATTGAGCTGCTCGGTGGACTGGCAGCTCAACAACGGCTGAGCAGTGCATACTGGGCCTCTTTGTAGAGGCGGAGATACAAGATCAAGCCAAACAGCCTTCACCCCTCACAGAAGAAGAAAAAAAAGAGAGAAAAAAACGAAGGAGCAGGGGGAAAATACACTAGAGAAAGAATGAGGAGGAGAGAAAATACACAAGGAAGCTTTTTGCTAGAATAAACATTTCTCTGCAAAGTGTTGATCTGCTGTCTGCCAAGTGCCAGGCTGCTCTCTCTTTCTTTTGTCTGCCGCTTCCCTCCCCCATCTACTTCGAGTTGGAGCAGAAAGCCAGGTCAGCACTGCTATTTCTACTCCCTCTCATTAGATGTGCAGGTCGTAGAACTCTCTCTGCAGAGCAACATGAAGGTAAATCAAATTCAGCCCACAAATGTGGAGTAGGTTAGCAGAGACCTCGGTGTCTCTGTGTGAGAAGGAGGCACGTCTGGACAAGAAAAAAAAAACAACCGAGGCACAAATGCGGCATATCAGATGTTCATCCCATGATGCCGTCCCCTCCTGCGGTGACACAGGTGCATTTCACAATCATATAACCGAAAAAGAGGCTTCATTTTCATGAGCAGACACTAGAGCTGGAAAATGACTGTCATCTCTGGGTGTACAAAATTATGGCTTGTGGTGAGAGCGTCTGAGATCGAGTGAGAGTGAGCGAGAGAGAGAGAGAGAGAGAGAGAAACTACAATAGAGTGGCGTTCAGATGTTGCTTTTTTTCCCTCCCTTAACGATTTTGAATGCAGCACTGGCTAAAAAGTGTGATGGATCACATGAAATTTGACCAAGTGGCAAATGGAGAGGGGGGTGGGAAGCACTTGATAGAACTCTCAGAGGACACAAACCTGCCAGCCTTGTGGGCCAAGAGCGCTGAGGCGGGCTAATTATATGCCAAGGGCAAACAGGCGCACACCTGACAACAAAAAAGAAGGTGAAGTAGATAAAAAAACGAAAGCTAGAACCTCATTCGGCTGCCTAATGTCAGTGTCACTCACGTTCTCTGCTTGTGATAACGAGCTGAGTGCCGAGAGAGAGAGAGAGAAAGAGAGAGAGGACACATGGGTGGAAAAGGCGAGCTAACGTTAATGCTAACAGCTTTATCAGTAGCGGGACATTCCAACCATCCTGCGCTGCCTCAACCCAGGCAAGACACTGTCCAGACCGCCTGCCCTGATAAGAATGCAAAAGGCGAGGTGGTCAAACATGAATAAAATAATAGCCCTCAGAGCTCAGTAAAGGTTGTTGACCTTAAAAGGAGCTCAGCAATTAGTCGCACTGGCTTTGCCACTCTCAAAGCGTTAAGGTTTGGCCGTGTCACAAATACGTGGTGCTGAAACACAAGGGGCAACAAAGTTTCCAAAAGGTTATATGCTGATCTCCTACTGCTAAACGTGTGAGGAAATAACTGGGGGGATTCAACAACTGGGGCGCCATTTGTTTCTCACTGATATTACATTTACAAATGCGTATAAAGAAACCTGTTTAATATAAGATATTTGAGATAATTAAGTATGTTTTATGCACCCCAATCCTCAAAATACCCATTTATTATGTACAATAAACATTTCACAATGAGCTCATCTTTTGTTTAACAGATGCTACAACATAAAAGTATATGGCTGTCACTGCAAGCCAGAGTGACGTGATACACATCAGATGACCATGAGGTCGAAAAAGTCAATAAACTGCAGCCTATAAAAAGCATGTCTCAAAGGGGCGGGGTTTCTGTGCTATCTTACAAATATCTCGAATAATTATGCACAACATAACTTGCTTCAAAAGACGTTTAAAGATCCACCATAAATCAGTTCCTGTACTTTAACCAGCCAAAATGCAACATCTGTCTCTTTAAGGAGGATGAAATAAACCACATAAAGCCATACGGTCTATCGCTGTAACTTGTACCAAATGCTCGCTTTGGGAAAAAATTCTGCGAAGGTTTAAAATATGAGGAATCAGTGTCATGATCTCTCCATCGGTCTATAAAAACAAGAGTGGCAATAGATGACAAATAGACTAAAAATATCATCTGAATATTCACGCTACTTTGCAAGTTTCTGATAAAAATCACAATGCATGAATAATACATGGCAACACAAGGATCATCATGCAAAGCAAACGTGTTAACAAAGTGCGAGTCAAAGCACTGAACACAACTGCACTCTGCTAAGAAAGTAAAATAATTAGTCATCACATGCTTTTTTTTCTAAAATGAACCTGTGCTCGTTTTAAACGCTCATGACACATGCAAAACACCACATGACAGAATGGTACAGTAGGAGCAACAGCATGTCATAAATGTAGCCACGGGGGGGTACGATGGTTATTTGTCACAACGCTGTCCAATGAAGAAGCAGCGGCCTGATTTTAAACATCCGTCAGCGTTATCCAAGAGCTGAAATGCAACCTTCATTACAATGTATTGATCAACCCAAAGACCCTGAACTCATCTATCTGTTCCTGTCTCGCTCAAGAGGTGAAAACCACACCTTGCAAAAAAAAAAAAAAAAAAGACAAGTGCAGTTCTGGCCCAGAAACCCTAGACATCGTAGCCTCTATCCTGGATCAAAAGGAACATATTTCTCAGCTGTCAGGCTGTGCTTCATGTCCAGATGTATAGCAACAGAGGAGAATGAAGACTTCACCAAAGAGAGAAGACAATAAGGAGGAGAGAGCGGCTAAGATCAGCTACTGTCTCAGTGGCTTTATTGGGAGCTCTGTGAGCTGAAGTCATGGATCTTGTTTCTCCCTGATGTCTTACAGTGTGTCACATTTGGAATCAAAATCAAATCCATCTCCCGCTGATACTGCAGTTGTTTTAAGCGCTAGGATGTGCAAGGCCACATGTGCACCATCCATCTTCTGACAACGTAAAGCCTGACAACAATATGCCACAGATCCCAAGCCCAATCTGATCAGGCCCCAAGTTACGATTCTTCCCCCCACAGTCAAGCCATACTCATGTCATTAGACAAGGTCTCGGCATTATGTGATTTAAGGTTACTCGCTCGTCTATAAACCAAACACATGCTTTGTTGGATGAAGAACATGCCTCGGGGGCATGAACCCAGAGCCAGATTTACAGGGACTAGGTCGTAAGGGTCAGGCTTGGCCAAACACTGTTCTCTAAATAGTCTAAAGTGGTTCAAGGTGTACCCGGAGCTGCTGTAATGGTGCGTGCAGACATCACAGAGGTCCTTAAAAACCTTTCATGCGTTACGCTAGAGATGGAAAATCTTTTTAAAAAAAGTCAGTCAATGGTGACGCCAGGATCAAGACTTGCACTCTCAGAATCTGCTAAATAAGGTTGGATTCTACATGGTCTGGCTTAGTCTGGAAATGTGTGTGGAAACGTAGTCCCGGTTTAATCCATTCACATTTAATTTAGTGGGATTAAGGGAACAATAGGTGTTTCTGGCCATTTGCATTAGTAGGTCTCATTTGTGTTGGAACAGAATGTCATTGTCTGTAATCCCAAAGGAACATATTAATTAGGGATTATTCAATAAATTGTTTAAGGCACTTCTTAATACACTTAACACATTGACTTTCAATTGATTAAAATGCCCAAAATTTGTGGTTCAAATCATTTTTGTACCTGTCCCTTAGTGTTATAGACACCAATATGATATCTAGACCAACTCTTGATTGAAGTGTTTTACCAAATCCAGGCTCTTCAGTGCCAGAACATTGATACATCGGACTGGTCGAGAACACAATTCTACCTTCAGTAAGAGTAAGTAATCTCCCAACAGTTGGATAATTGTACACTGTACAATTAGGAACAATTTTCAAAGACAAAAGCATTTCAAAACATATTTCCACCCATCAAAATCAGGCCAACAAACCTATTTGAGCTGAATACCATTCTCTGAATTTTTCACCATCAAGACGCCATTGGTCTATAAAACAATTATCTTATTGTGGGCCACTAGTCAGAGCTGAATGGGAAAACAAATGAAAGAGTCCAGTTACGAATGAGCGCCTCTTGCATGAGATAGTATTGACTTCGCTTGTTTCGACAAGATTGTGAATCAGTCAAGTGTGGCTCCCTACTTACAAATTTGACCCTGGTTGAGGTCTCATGCTCACCATGGCCACACATTTGTCCCCTCTTTCTCTCTCTCTTTCTCTCTGAAAGCACTGGAAAACCAAGAAGCAGGTTAGAATCTACACTCTGCCCTTTCCGTCATGCCAAGAAACGCTTCATTAGCAATAAAAATGCAAGCCATGGAGAAGAGCAGTGGAGGGCGAGGAGAAATGAAAGCAGGATGGATGGCTTTGAAGGGGTGGGGGTGGGGGGTGTATGGATGCTGGGTGGCGCCTTGAAAGTATACTACATTCAATTAGGCTTTGGGGAATATTCATTAACCCAGTTTTAGGAACAGATAGTCATAATGGCTGGGCTGAATCATGATGCCATGGGTAAAAACGGCTTTAAAAGGTAGGCCATTACAAAGCATCAGCAGTACATCAGGATCTATTAAAAATAGCCATGAGGAAACCTGCTGCAAAGAGCTGTAATGGAGCACATTTAAAGAAGTAATGGCTCCCTCAGCTTATCAACTATATAAAGAATGAGATAAGCTTATCTGAAGCATTTTATGGTGCCTTTAAGCTTCTAGTAATGGTGGGTATCTGTCTACACAGACATAACTCATATAGAAAGATCTCCCTACTTTACTTAAACATATATCCTCATCTCAAATGTTGTTAATCATCTCCTAAAATTTGCTGCCTCAGTGATGTTATTCAAGCTATCAGACTATTAAGCAAAGCTCCCTACATTAGCCAGATGAGGTCATCTATTTTCTTCTGCAACAAACAAACCACTTCTATGTTAAAATCCAGGATGGCAAGACATATGAGCAACGTGCGTCACCACACACGTGTTACATATTTCCAGACCTGCTCAGCCATTAATGATGAGGCCCGTGTTACAAAGCAACAAGCGGCTGCAGCACGAGTCAGTCCAGAGTTATTTCAATCATTATTTACAGCCTCGAGGCTGCAATTAAGCAAAGTAATGAATGTGGCTGCCCCCCCCACCACACCATTACCACCACCACCACCACCACCCTCCTCGCACTAGCCTGGCATGCTATTAATCCTGCCTCACCCAGCCATGAGCCCCTTGCAAGAAAAAAAGGGGGGGGGGGACGCAACCACTCCTAGAAAACACATACAAAGCAATTGATATATCCACGATAGCATTTAATGAGTTGAGTTTTATGAAAAACCCTCACAGTAATATGGTACCATTCTGATCAAATGCCATGGTTGCATTTGTGGAAATTGCAGAGTAGAGTGTGAGGCTTCTCGTTGGGAGCCATGTCTCGTGAAAATCAGCGCCCTACAGGGGGCCACCATTAGCGGATGGTGTTTCATTAGCACAGTCTCTGGCCATTAGCTTCCCCATTGGGCTGTGCAACATGCATAAAGGTAGGGCAGAGGAGATCTGGAGCTGAATTATCAAGGGATTTTCAATGCTCGTGTGGGATAATAGGCTGGGAGGAAGCTGAATGCTTGCTCGATAAAGACGACAGTGAGCACTAGTAGCCTTGAGCCTTGCTTATTGGCTGATCTACCAAACCCAGTAGAAAGCAAAGTACCCCCATTGGAGGAGACTGAATGGTGGGGGAGTGGAGTGGGTTTAAAGGGTAAAGAAAGCAAATGGTGACCTCTAACCCATGACATTCTCCTTCTCCTCACCCTGTCCCTCTCTCTCTCTCTCTTTATGGCTCCCTCCAACACCCCTCCCCCACATCTCTTCATCTCTGTGAGACTACCTCACGCTCTCCACTAGTATGTGATATCTGTAGCGAATGTGTGAAATCCAGCAGCAGCTCCCAGAGCCACTCTGTTCAGAAGGGGGCTCTAATCAAATGCAAGCCCATAGAAGGAGCTAACACCATGGTGAGGGTTCTCTGAGGCAATAATTACTGGCTGTGCTTCATTTGGTTGCAGCACAACAAGACACCATCAAACCATTTACGGAGCAGCTGGATATGGGCTTCATTCACACGTTCATCTAAAACTGTCATGAAGTCATTGGGATAGCATTGTTCCAAGATGGTGTAGCTTCTAAAACCAGGACCATTTCAGCCCTGAGGGCAGAATTCTTGTTTCTATTTAAAAAAGCAATGGCTGTATGTATGTAAAATCCAATTCTCCTTCCCAGCACCAGTGCACATTACAAAAAAAAAATAAAAAATCAGCAAGGATTTGAACACTTTCACCAGCTGGTGCGATAGGTTACACAAGTTTAGATTTAGTGTGCGTATCTTTTCTTTTGACTTAATTTATACAAGAGCAAATGAAATCCACCCTACATCACCTTCATTCATGCAAATTCTTTTGGAAAAGAAAAACCTCCATGAGCAAAGAGGAAGTCATTTTTATGTGAAATCCTTTTCTCCTAGATCTCAGGAAAGTCTTGTATGACCAGCCTGAAATGGGTTGCATTTATTGGGAATGGGAATGGGACACTGCCTTCATTTCCCAAATGGCCAGTGAATGGCTCTCAAACAGTAGACACGTTGGACACGCTCAGAGATCATAAAAGCTCCAGAAGTCATTCTGAGATGTTTTGCGAGCTTGGGGTTTTAACGACAAGGATGCTACTTAGGGGAAAAGAAGAAAGGAAAGGTTTTTTTTTCCCCCAGCTCGCTTTGCCAGGTACTTGTGAGCTGGATACATATCCTTTTTTTTTTTTTGCTTTGATGTCATTGGGAAAAAAAGCATTCTTGGAAATGTAAAGGCACTTCACCGAAAACTGTTATGATACGATTTTTTAGCAAATGAGACACCTGGTTGGATTTGGTCCAATTTCACATTAATGAATGTTTTACAAAATTTGTGTAAAAGCTAACTCCAACCTGAATCCAATTATTAGCCTTCACATGACTTGATTCGTGCTTACTGTTTTGAAGTCACAAGTGACCACGCCATTTTTTTTTTACATCATTCCACATCCCTACAGTACCAAATACTGTCTATCCACAATACACAACACTCAATACTTTCCCTATAAGTGTACCATAGTTTGTCTTAAACATAAAAGGATGAATGGAAACCCGCTCTTCTCCATTGCAACCCCACTCAAGCTAAGCTAACTCTTGTAGCTAGCTAATGTACTTCAGATAAATTCAACTAGCTAATGTTATAAACATCGAGTCTAGTAGCACATGAACATGCATTTTTCATGGCCACTATTTAAACCACGTTCTGTGATGGCCCTGATTGATTAATACTTGGTGGGTTACAGATTTCGTTATCGTTATCGTTATCGTTATCGTTATCGGTATCGACGAATACCAAATAACGTACTCCTACTTGGTCTGGGAGTGGTATCAATGCATCTCTCGTTAAAACCAAGACATAAAGGTAAGAACCGTGATTCTTCCTCTAACTGCTGATAATGAAAAAGTTCTATTTTACAAGCAAACCCAAATTTGCTTAAGCTGCTTTCCTCCCTTTTTTCCATTGTTTTTCTTCCTGGCAGCGAAGCACACGAATTTCACAAAGTGGAAAGCTCTGCAGGCTTTTCAGAAAAGCTCGTTGTTTTTTTTTCCTGCAAGTTGGTGATTAGAAGCAGAGCTTGAACTTTTATTGGTGTACAAACCAAACAACATGGCTTTTAAGCCCACATAACAGCGTGTCTAATTGGTTAAACATGTCTGAAGCTTGTTTTCACCCACCATAGATCAGAACCACACGTGGAGCTGATGTGATACACACACACACACACACACACACACACACACACACACAACACAGAACACCTTAAAAAGCACCAACACAAATGTTCACAACTACACAAAGGACATTTGATAACCTTCTCTTTGAGTAGCACACACACACACACACACACACACACACAGTAAGGACCTTCCATTGTAAGAACCTTCCATTGACCTTTACATAAAAGCTGCAGTTTTAGTTGCAAAACTAAGAGAAAAAAAAACAAAACGTTTTCTTCAAGGGCACCAGCCAAATGTCCCCACAAGGACAAACCTATTCTTGTGGGGACATTTGGTCCCCACCAAGATATAAAAACAAGCACACACACACACACCACCACCACAGCACCTTACAAACAACCAACACATTTTCACATATAATAGAAAGCACATTTGATATCTTTTTTTTTTTTTTTGCACTCAACTACTTGCCACACATGCACTTGAAAAACACACACACACACACACACACACACACACACACACACACACACATAAGCATGGCCGTGAGCCCACAACAAGCTCTTGTGTGCTTTATTAATTGTGTTTTTTTGTTTGTTTGTTTGTTTGTTTGTTTTTACCGGTGAGAAGCGGCTGTCCCTCCAGTAGAGTTTCAGGCATCGGTGCGTCATACACATCTTCAGAAAAACCAGGCTTGCATGGTACGGAGCTTCTGCCTTCCGTGCCAGTCTGCAAAAAATCACAGAGTGACTCATCAGTGCACAATTAACATTCCCTAACCCATGGCCCTTAACCCCTCAACACACACACATGCATACACACACATACACAAAGGCAGCACCTGTTTTATAGCGGGACAGTGAATGCAATTAGGCTAATGAGGCCGGCGAGGTTAAGTGTTCTACTGCGGAGCGTGGCAGGAAACGAGAACAGCGGCCGTTTTGTTTTCCACCGAGCTTGTGCGCGAGCCAGTGATCGATCAGCAGCATTAGATCTGCCCACGGCTGTTTGAGATGGAACCGCTCAGTCTGAATGGTGGCCTTAGTTCAGAGTGCCACAGGACTTCTTTTTTTTCTTGTGTTTTCTTTTAAGTTCAAATTTTAAAAAATAAAAGACAGGATTTGGGATTCTGTGCATGCAAACTCCTCGCAAAACTTCTCCGTGCCTACACTGACCCTTATATCAGATTGCCCCGGGACCCCCCACCCCACACCCCACACCCCCCACAACCTCCACCAGTCCACGGTCTTAATACAATCGCTTTTGTGAGGGACCCTAAAAGAATGCGAGCTCCAGAGCAGGACAGCATCACAGCTATTCACGCCACTTGCACTCTTTCAGTCGGCGGAATTTCAATGAAAACAAGGCGAGCGAGAACAATAGCTGGTTATCACTGAGTTACCAGGACACCTTACTCATCAAACATCGACTGAGAAACTGGCTCAAGATGTTCTTTATTAGTAATCAGGAAAAAGAAGATCAGGGAAAAGAAAGATCCTAGACTATTTCTAAAATTCCTAACCATGGGCTTCTTTTTCTTTTTTAGTTTCTGGGATTTTTCACAAGACATTTTTTTTGTCTTGGTGTTGAGTGAATGTTCTACCAGTTTGTTCTCCAGAGAAAAACTAGCCACTACAATCTATCATTAAAAATCCTTATTATTAACCCTGACAGGCTGGGGAATTGTTTTATATTCCCCATGGATCAGCTTCAACACATCATTTCCATTCAACTGTCCGTGCCTGTTAAGTTAAAGAGCGTCAGAATGACAAAGCTCATAACGCTCATAAGACACATCTCCATTTAAGATGCATATAACAGTCATAGTGCTGTTTGGACCTAATAAACCACTTTATAGCAGTTTAGAAGAGCGTGATGTTTTACATATATGATCGTGATATGATGCGTTATGGAGATGAAAGCAGAAAAAGTGCGTAAAACGAGAATGCGCTGAGGGGAAAGTCACGCTTAGTGCAAAGTTAGGCACACAGAAACGGACAAAAACTACATACGACCACGATGATCTTTTCTGTGTGTATTTGCGCTGTAAAAGCAAGCGCGTATTCTTAACATGAGCAGCTTAAAGGAGCAGTTACTGGATTCGCATTACCTGGAGTGCTGTCAGGAGGAAGAGCAGAAGCGAGCCCCGGCCTAAGCTTAGCTCCATTGAGACACTTTGTTCTTGTCCTTTATTTGTTTCTATCTCCGCTTGAATTCCCGGTAAATATCCCGCTTGGTTCTGGGGAGAAAAAACGTCCCGGTTAATGCGCAAGCGGCAGCGGCATGAAGCTCTCCTTTCGCCCGTGTATCCGCTCTGAGCGCCTCGCTGGTACTGAGGCTGCGACTCCGTTAGAGAGGGGAGAGAGAAAGGGAACACACACACACACACACACACACACACACAGGATCTTCTCTCAAACACGCCCCCTACCGGCTGCTCCGATTTTCGGCTTTCCTATGCGCATATTCTAAAGACTTCTTTTCTCTTCTTCCTACCTCTTCTTCTTCTTCTTCTTCTTGAAGGACGCGTCTAACTCAGAATAAAGGATATCATCCTTCTCTTCTCATTTCTCCCTTCATAGTCCACAGTCAATACATCTCTTCTCATTTTGCATTCCTCACTTCTTACAATCCTCCATTTTTTTTCTAAACCCTCAGCCTTCATTTCCTGTACATCTTTTCTCATTTCTCATTCTTTTATTCCTTTATGTCTTTAGAAGCTGAGAGAGATTTAAATGGGTGTATGCCATCAAACCAAGAGCGTTAAAACATTTCGAAGGTCCAGTTATATGAAATTCCTTTCTTACAAATGAGCCAGATAAGCGACTAACATGACTGAATGGACACTGAATCTTTTAATGCTTAATAGTTTTATTATGGCTTCTAAATAAGACCATTTGAAAGGGAGGCGATTCATGGTACTGCTTTTGACTACAGCCACGGACTCTGAACAGATGAGGCGTCAGCTAGGAATCTGACATGGAGAGAATAAATGCACGCTTTTCTGCACAATCATTCTGTTTTATTCGTTGATCAAGATGGAAAATCTTTGACAGTCTGTGAAAACTGAGTTTATACTGATCTAATATGTCTAGCCATGTAGCTAGGCTCTGGTCCGATGAGCTTCCTTCTTCTTCTTCTTCTTTCGGCTTTTCCCTTCAGGGGTCTCCACAGCGAATCATCACTCTCCACCTATCCCTA
>CM074948.1:4540351-4552991 GCA_037577455.1 Pangasius macronema | reverse complement strand
CCTTTCTCCACCCATTCCAACCTGCCTGCACTCGCTTCTTCACCTCTTTCCCACACTCACCATTACTCTGGACTGTTAACTCCAAGTACTTAAACTCCTAGCTGCCTTCAGCGAAATCATTTATTTAAATGCATGTGACTGGAGAAATGGCTGGAGAGAGGATCTGATACACAAACCGTGATGGTTCGTGTTTAGAAAACTAGAGTCGCTGAAATGCGGCCATTTTCTTTACATTTTCTTGTGCTAGAACTCTTTCTGATTGAAAAACAGTCTCTTGTAGGGTTTCTCCGTTTAAGTGCTCCACCATAGGGACAACTGAAGAGCCATCTTCCATCGAGAACATAGATGCGATTGTAATTGGAATTTTCAAAATTACTCAAAGACACGCGGTATATCCAACTGCTCAAACGTCTTTCTTAGAGAAGATATTCACCTCCCTACAGCTGTGTGCTTGGTACAACTGTACACAGACTCCACGACTTCTCCATTCATTCTGCATCACTCACTTATCAGTTCTCAATACTTTATCAGTCTGTACGGCTCTAATACAGTTATCAGGTGTCATGAGGAAAGAAATATGTAATTTGATATAAGAGCTGATGAAACATGAATCAGTACTCAGAAGTGATGTATAATAACTGGCGACTGATATTTGAAAAACAATGAATAAAACACTATTCTTCAAAGTAGCATACGGTCAAATCTGATCAGAAAACGTGCATATGAAAATGTCCTTGTTGATGAATCTTTTCAGAGTCAGCGTCTTTGGTGTATCTGTATGTAGTATTGGGTTCAAGACCACCTTAGCTGAGATCAAGTCAAGACCAAGACCATAGACAATGGAATCCAAAACAGTACCAAGACGAGACCAACACCACACATGGCCACGTGTCTAATATTGTGTAGGTCCTCCTTGTGCCACCAAAACAGCCTGACCCATCAAAGCATGGACTCCAAAAGACCTCTGAAGGTGTGCTGTTGTATCTGGCACCGGAACATTAGCAGCAGATCCTTTAAGTCCTGTAAGTTGCGAGGGGGTCTCCATGGATCAGACTTGTTAGTCCAGCACATACCACAGATGCTTGATCGGATTGAGACCTGGGGAATTTGGAGGCCAAGCCAACACCTTGAATTCTTTGTCATGTTCCTCAAACCAGTCCTGAACACTTTTTGCAGTGTGGCAAACTTTCCTGCTGAAAGAGGCCACCGCCATTAGGGAATACCATTGCCATGAAGGGGTGTATTTGGTCTACAACGATTTTTAGGTAGGTGGTACGTGTCAAAGTAACATCCACATAAATGCCAGGACCCAAGGTTTCCCAGCAGACCATTGCCCAGAGCATCACACTGCCTCTGTTGGCTCGCCTTCTTCCCATAGTACATCCTGGAGTCATCTCTTCTGCGGGTAAGCAATGCACACGCACCCAGCTGTTCACACGATGTAAAAGAAAATATGATTCTTCAGACCAGGCCACTTTCTACCATTGCTCCATGGTTCAGTTCTGATGCTCACGTGCCCATTGTAGGTGGCGGTGGACAGAGGCCAGCATGGGCACTCTGACCGATCTGCTGTTACGCAGCCCCATAACCATAAGCATTAACAATTTGTGCTAGAGTAGCTCTTCTGTGGGATCAGCCCAGACCGGCTAGCCCTCACATGCAACATGCAACCCCCGACATGTATCAATAAGCCCTTGGGTGCCCATGACCCTGTCGCTGGTTCACTGGTTGTCCTTCCTTGAACCACTTTTGGTAGGTACTAACCACTGCATACCCAGAACACCCCACAAGACCTACCATTTTGGAGATGCTCTGACCCTGACGTCTAGCCATCACAATTTGGCCTTTGTCAGAGTCACTCAGATCCTTACGCTTTCCCATTTTTCCTGCTTTCAACACATCAACTTTGAGAACTGACTGTTCACTTGCTGCCTAATATATCCCAACCATTAATAGGTGCTCTTGTAATGAAATAATCCATGTTATTCACTTGGCTGATTGGTGTATATATACATTTTGTACTGTAATGAAAACATTAAAAAGTACTTGTTCATGGAAATGATGTTATTGTCTTGGGTGGTGTTGAGAAAATATTTCGAGGCCAAGACTGAGACAAAGGAGAGATCACTTGAGAGGAGAGATGATTTGTGGTCTCAATACCACAACACTATCTGTACGACAAGCTCATGTATGTTTGGAGTGTGTGTGTGTGTGTGTGTGTGTGTGTGTGTGTGTGTGTGTGTGTGTGTGTAAGTTGGAGCATAACGACATTTTGATGATCATTACATAGTTGTTTGAAATTATTACCTAAATTAATATCAACACTAAAACACATCAGATGCGACTTTATTCATTTTGCTATTTTGCTTTTCAGTGTCGGATGTTTTTTTTTTTAATAAAGCACTTTGTTAATATGACTATGGATTTGGTTATTCATTCAGAATGGAAATTTGGATCATATTTATTTATGTAAAAAAAAAAAAAGAAGCTTTATTTATGACTGGATTTCATCTGACCCATTCAAGTTCTTCAATGATTAAAAAAAAAAATCTAGCTAAAAGCAAAAAAAAATACTTGGAGGTTGCAAAAAAAAAGCACCTTTTTGTGCCAATTTTCAGAATAGAACAGAATACCTGACACACAAGCACCTCGAACTGAGCTTCACTAAAATTAATATTTCATTTACGTCTTTTTCTAGGACCCTGGATAACCGTAGCCTGCTAAAGCTTGTTCTTTTTACCGCCTCACTATCACAGGACCTGCATGCTTTCATCTCCGTTAGATGTTCACTGCTGGATAAAATTTTTCTGATATTTTTTTTCACTAAATGATGGAAAACAATGAAAATTTAAATACCTAAATCTGTGTATTAAAGGATTTTTTATCATCCGCTCTCCAATGACTACTTTAGGCAAATTGCTGTAAGCTTGGATTTGCTTTATAGTTGAAATGAGACATTGTTAGTACAATTGTTGTGTACTACAAATGCTCAATTAGAGTGTGTTACATCAATAAAATCTCTCAATAAAATGAATTTTTGGCTTCACCTCTACCTATTTCTTACTGAGTGTATTTCACTTGAGCCCATTTTTGCTAGTTATGTTGGTACAGTGTGTTCAAAAATGTATATACAGTGTATGAGTGTGTATTAGGGTGTGTTGCTTGCGCATTAGGGATGTCGATGATTCATCCATTGCATTAAAATCGAATAAGGTTTTGATGTCGTACGCCAGTTTTCAGATTTGTTCACACATCACACCAGACGCTCAAATCTGCCCTTTTATCTACACAACTTTTATGAATAAGAGCCTTTAATACAGAGGACTGAGAGGCATTAACGCTTGAGTAATTACGGCTTTATTCGTTCGGAGGCAAGCCTTTAGAATTTACCCGGTACTTTAAAATGTTTCATTAAACAGATGGGAGAAAAAGGAGATGTGGTTGCTTATTCATAAAGCTCTTCATTAGAATCAAAGCAGCTTTATCAGAGAGGATTCCCAGCATCAGAACAGGAGCCTTCGCAACTCCAAAATGTCTGCTTGAATGTAACCGTGCATTACTGAAAGAGCAGTCAGAGTCATTAAAGACGTTTTATGTAAAGATTGTTCGTAGCCTTTTGTTGTGTACCACTGAGAAAAGCGACATAAGCGTCCTCTTATGTCACCAAATGCCTATTGCTCAGAGATGAGTTGATTGAAATGAAATTGAATTACGATGGCTCACCAGTAATCACTCGGCTTCTCGTGACAGGGATGTGCAATCGTGGTAGATACGTGAGTCATTTTCCCACCTTGCGCCTTCATTTCCCATCACTGTGCTACATTCCATACCTACAACACACATTTCTGTCTCTGTATTATATTATATACCATCTGCTTGAGTTTTTGGGCGTCGGCTTTGCCAAATGTAAACAACCGAACCATGTATGGAAAATGAACACAATGTTAGGCTTCATTTATTAACAGAAAGGTCAAAGGCAATAACTAACCCTGACTAAAGGTCTATTTCTGACTTCCCCCCCTCCACACACACACACACACACACACACACACACACACTTTTGCCAAGAAGCATATTCAAGCACATATTAGAAACCCAGACATGAGCAGCACAGGTGTTCAAATCAATACACACATGCTAGCTCTACATAAGTGATTAAGTTTCTCTCTTGAAATTCTCTCTTGAAAATAATAAGCAAAAAAGCACAGCTTGCCTCGCTACAGGGAAATCCCACAAGCACAAACTCCTCTTTTCTTCCCGTGCTAGAAAACTTCCCGGCCTTTACAAAGAGCGGACCGTGGAGACTTTAAGCTTCGTGATATCAATGTTTTTCTTCGTTATACCACGCTCCATTTTCTTAACCGGTTCTTAGGCTTACACTATATGGACAGACTGCTAGGCTTATGTTGAGATAGAACAATTTCATTATCTCTACAAGATACTACACTGTCATAATGACCAGTGATGTTTACTCCAATTATATCACCAAAACTCCCAATATTCATGCATTAAGCTCTGCAGTTTAACGTCAGAGTATGCTAGTATGAGTTGGACCGCAAAGACATAACAAAACAGCAGTCTTTTTCTCTCCATTAAAACAGACGATGAGCCAGTCGACTTGTTAATCTGGAATGATTTGAGTTGTCCAACCTCTTCAATAATAACAATATCCCTTGAAACCACGCCCCCTTTCACTATCTCACATGCTCTTATATGGGCTCGCAGCACATCCTCCATTTCTGTCGAGGTAAATGATGAAATGTCGTTAATGTGAAATCAAATCTACAGTGTAGTTTGACTTAGTGAACATTAGGCAAGTATATAGTTAACTAAAACAGGAAGGAAAAACATATGTGCTGTTTATGCTGTTTTTCATACAGTTCTGGATGATTAAATCTTTAATGTTACTATAGAAACAATAACGTATTGGAGTTTGGTTCGCTTCCTGCAGTTGGGTTGATTCAGAGTCGAATCGTATTCTCACAGCGATCAAATCCCGCTTTGAGCCTGACTAGAAGAGAGACCGTCTTGCTTAGACACCCTTGACTGGTTGTTTTAGTCTGCATCTGAGTGTAATTGCTGTGTTCTCACCTGGCTAAAGCGCCGCACTGAAGAGGAAAATACACCAGGGTCCCATTCAAACAGACTAATCGCTGCATATGGACCACAAGACCACTGATTTTAATTCACATCCAAGGAATTCTTACATAATTTAGTTTTATCTGACACCATTATCGTGATGAAAACTGCACTGTATATCAATTGTTTTAGAAAGACTTTTAGACTTGATATCGTTCAGCATTTTACCCATGATTCCACGAGCCATACTGTGAGCACTCTACTGTGAATTTGTAATGGTCAGTGATTTTCAGATCGCTGTTAGATGGTTTGGCTCCATACCCGAGCTTCAATCTCGTCCAAAGTAAATAAACCTCTGCGGCAGTTCCCAAGCCTGATCCTGACTATGCCGTGTGCTGCGTGTGTGTTCATTTCTAACCCAACACCAGGTGTGTTTTAATTTGTTTATCACCATAAACCCTTCATCATGAGCGTTAGGTGTGTTATTCGGGGCGAAAACATATCCAGAGTGTGAGATTTACCGGATTTGGATCCACTTTCCACATCTACAGAGATAAACACGCTTCTGTTTTTGCTTGATTATCCTTTTGTTATTCCTTTCACAGTTTTCTGCTGAAGAACCGCAGCTAAATATATCCCGTAACTGCTGCATTATAAAAATAAGCTGCAACATGAAAAGAGAAGACTAAGATTCATTTCTAGAGATCATACACACCCATTTTTCTCTTGCTATCTTAGTGAAAGTGCATTTTTGTTCCCCAAGAGGGATGTAAATGTAAATTTACCCTTAAAGTTACAACAGTGGTCCTTGAGGTCCAATTAAGCGCATTAACTGTGTTCCTTTAAGAAGGTAGTGAAGATTGTACCCCCTGGGGTTACCGTTCCAGTGGTAAGCGCTTTTACCTTAACGCCTCAATTTAGTCCATTTTTCAAAGTAATCTTTTCATCAAAGTAGCTTTTATTAAGCTTCACATGCTCTGACAGAGCACACAAAAGACATGCTTTCATGGGCGGCAATGTATTTATTTATTTTTTCCACATCATACATTCCCACTCCTGAGCTGGGAAATGACATTATCACAAACAGCGACTTCTCACACACATGTCTCCTCCTGACTTCTACAACTCCTAACCAAGACCCTTGAGTCCAGAGCTCCAGCATGACTTCTTCGAGTTCTTGCCACTTACAGTTCTGCAATCACTCTAAATCATGTCATTTAACTCAGAAAAAAAAGATTCAAAATAACATAGCCATGTAAATAAGTATGTGAGTAAGAGCAAGAAAGTATTCAACAGCTACTCAATACAGAGGAGCATTTCATTTAAGTTCCTGACACTCTCAGATAAAAGGGTACTAAAGGTACTGGACCTTTCCTTGTCGCTGGGGTAGGGTGGTGACTGGACCCCGATTATGTTTTCGAGTAAACCTTTAATGAGACATTATATCAGCCTTTCTAGGTAAAGCATACAGGACATACTACATGTAGAAAAGGTAGAAAAGGTGTATGCTTGAGGGTACCACCTTAGCAATGGGGAATGGTACAATTTAGTACCAATTTCTGATGAATAGTGAAGTGAAGTGAAGTGACTTTGTGGCCAAGTGTGGTGATAAATACTCGGAATTTGTGCTCTGCATTTAACCCATCCAAGTGCACACACACAGTAGTGAACACACACACACCTGGAGCANGGGGAGCATTTACATTTATGGCATTTGGCAGACGCCCTTATCCAGAGCGACTTACATTTTATCTTAGCTTATCTTATCCAGCAGTGGCATCTTGGCGGTGCTGGGGATCAAACTCATGACCTTCCAGTCAGTAGCCCAACGTCCACTACCCAGTTGGGGGATCGGTGCCTTGCTCAAGGGTCTCACCTCAGTCGTGGTATTGAGGGTGGCAGAGAGCGCTGGTCNACCCGAGACTCGAGCCCACCACCTTCAGGTTCACCTTCAGGTTACAAGTCCGACTCTCAGACCATTAGGCCACGACTCAGATTTTTTTTTCAGAGAGCAAACTAGTCAGCATGTTATACTGTGTGTGTATCTGCCTGGGAAAATTCGTCGCATGATGAAATTTTCTTCTGTTATATAGTTATGAAAACAAGATTTAATTCCAGTTGCAGCGAGTTAGCATCGCAGACTGAATTTATCAGGATTATGTCCATTTTGCTATAGCACGTAGCTATCCAAACCAACATTTAGTGTGAGGAAATTTCACTTACACATCTTTAGACAGACTGACTGTTTTTTTACCACCAAGTTTATTAAATTGGATCCTTACCCAACAGGAAGACAGCCAAGCTATGGTTAAGTAGTTGTGGTCAAATATATTTATGCTTCCTTAGAGTTGAGGATTCAAAATATGTCAGAGGAAGAAACCCCCTATTCTTGCCATAACTGAATCGTTCGTTATTTTAGCAGAATTCATCTGCAGTGACATCGGGTTTTTCCAGACCGACACACAGATAGCTATTATTTTGGATATTCTGGAAGGAAAGCACATCATCAGTATGTGGCCAGTGACATGTAGCCTTTGCTGAATCACTACTTCACTCTATAAATGTCAGCCTCAATGTGACAAGAAACAATTGGTGGAATTGGTGAAACGATGGAGTCATGTAAGTCGTGACCTCATTGCGACCTTACAGAGACGAAGTGTGACAGACGGCGGAAACCCAAACACCCGAAACCAACCAAACTCAACACAACGTCCTTCGAATTAAAATAGGAGGAATAATATTACAGGAGAAAAAAAAAGAGAAGGAGAAAAAGTACATTTTGGTTGTTTTAGTCTTTATAAATCTACCCAAAATCTTTTCTCATGTAGAATTTATTCTAATTAGTGAAGAGTAGTGTGAACAAAATCCATAAATTAAGTCAAATAAGACCAGCTAATTCATTAGGACAAAAGTAATGGCGCCCTATAAAAGGAGTTCATATGTGTCAGTGGTAGCTGCAGTGGCTGAGCTGCGTTACTGGAAAGTTTAACGCACACGGCGCTTAGTCATCGTGTAGTCATTTTGCGTTTGATGATTTTAGCGTGAACTGTAAACTTGAAGTTTTGTGGGCATCGAAGGGAAAAAGTAAAATAGTTCTGCCATGAACACGCTTGGTAATTTTACAGGTGATTGGCATTCATGGCATGTGCACATGAGTACGAGGAAAATCAGTGTGAGAAAATCTGGCATGAATTTTTTTTAGTTCGGTTTGGACAATGAAAACATTTTTACGGACATTTATTAATTGATAAGATTGATAATATTGATTAAATGAGGTTAAGTATGAATAAAATTGCACATGGACAATGCAGTTTATTTTGTGAGTTTAAAGAAATTAAATATTTGTATATACTATTATGCTTGTTTTATTACATGCATACTTGAATTTGGTAGTTTTAACATTTAAACATGCCAAACAATTGTTTGATTAAGTAGCACAGCTTTTCTGGAAAAAAACACTGGTTCCAAAATTATTGGCACCCCAACCTCTCATACGTGGTGAAACCTCTGGTCAGTGCTTTTTTCATTCACACTAGAGAAACGTTTTTTCTTCCTCACGTTCATGCACATTATAACAAATTTCTCCTTTCATACTAGTTTCAGATAGGAAGCCCATTGCGACATATTACCTAACGTAACTAACCTCCATTTTGCATTTCCACATTCCTGCATATCTTCTTCAATCGCAACTGAATTTACATTTCTGTGGAAAAGTTTTCGCATCTAAACCCTCCATAGGCCAGAAACCACAATCCACATGGCTTTGTGTTTTCCAGTCTCTAACACTCCTGATTCAGCTCATCAGCTAATTATCAGTGCCTTCATGATTTGAACCAGATGTAGAGTCTAAATTACAGATGCTAATCACAGATGGCCAAGAACCACATACTGTATGGTAAGGCTCATCTATCTGCATCAGAGAGCTTTAAAAAAAAAAGTCGTGCCATTACCAGAAAGATAGCTTACTCATCTTGGCCTAAAACAGCAGGGGGGGAAATACGACCCTATGTATTTTGCATTTAAATGAAACACATGCCCTTTCCAAGACAAAGATGGTGAGCTTTAAAATGTCAATTATTGAGCATTACGCAGAAGCCTGACATCATCAGATAAGTGTTGATAGGAAAACAGAGGGGGACGGATGCAGTGACTCAGCACCGGGCCTAAAAGGAGTGATAGATTGTTGAGCTGGCACATCACAGCAAGAAGCAACAGAGAGAGAGAACAAGAGAGAGAGAGAGAGAGAGAGAGAGACAGAGTAAGAGAAGGGGTAGATTGCAGATGTTGCCATGCCATTTGTTTTCATTTTTATTCACATTTATTCATCAGTAAGCATTAATCTGCTTCACCTCTGTGTTTGCTCGCTGGGAAGCTGTTCTTACTCCAAAGCAGAGGTTCCCAAACCTGCCAGAGTCTCCTAATGCACCTAATGAAGGGCTAATGAACAGAAACAGGTGTGTTCGAGAAATGGAAAAGCTAAACAGTGTAGCGACCTGGGAAAAGCCTTCACATTTTGATATTTTCTACTACATACCTTTGGCAGCCCATAAAAAACTGATGTTTTGCTGGTTGAATTTTGGAAAACAGCCAAAAATAATGTAAAAAAATTTTTTTTTGACCAAAATGTAGTTTTTCCTGCAAGTAGTATACAATACATCAGTACATTTTACCAAAACTTGACATGGAAATATTTTTCTTTAGGCTACTTTCTAATCTAGACATTTCCTGCAAAGATCGTGGTGTGTAAAGAGCCAAACAAGCATGCTGCTAAAAACAGTCTGTCCGCCTAAAGCCTTGCTAGCTAAGTGTGATTTCCTCACACACTGAATGTCACGCTTTGATCAAGTTGTTGCATACTTGCAAAATGTTCATACTGCTAATCAATTCAATCTGTAATCAGATACCAGCTGCCAAGATGTCAGATACTACACGTGAACCGGGCAATTTAACTTTCATTCGTAAAAACAACTCTACATTGACAAAACGTTTATTTATGTAAATGAGATTTCTAATTAAACATGCGTATATCTGCATACAATGTATAAGATGCTCTCAGAAACAAAGACTTTTACGTAAGAGTTTGTTGGTTCTTTATTTTCATAGGATATTTTATGCCAATTTTCAGTATAAAATCTAACATTAGCGATGAACATTTTTAAATGAACATTTTTTTTAAACATTTTTTTCATGGTTATAAGTTTTATAAAGGACAATAACATGTATATCATAATGTCACATCAGGAAAATGCTTTTCAGATATATAAGACATTGCTTGGTTTGACATAATGCAGGGATCGCACGTGAGCAAAAATGGTACATAAACACGTTTCTGTTGCGTTTTGATATTTTATTACTATAGTTTACGTTTAGCTGCTATACTATTGTTGAAAGACATGTTATAGATGCGATGTATCCAAATATCTGATTCACATGACCAAAATTTTGCCTGTAAAGTCTCAGAGCTCATCTTGTTTCTGGCTGATTTCCAGAATTCACTTGTAGCGACATTCCAACAGGTTTTCCCAGACCAGCACACACAAGCACACAAATCCCGAGTGGGACAGAGAACCCGCATGCTGCATGACTAACAGAACCCTGTCATCCTCCCTGAAGCTGAAGATCGCTCACTGATGGGATCTCGTTTAATCTCTTTGTTTCACGTCTGTTTCAGTCTTTTCCTGGAAAAGGGCTTGCCATCTGAAAGGACTTTCTCCCTCAATAGGTCGAGAACATGAATGCAGTCTTTAAATACAACTAAAAGCTGACTAATACAGCCTCTAGCTCATGCTTTGTTCCTGCTAAATGGATATTAGTTAGCATTAGACAGTCAGTACAAATGTAAATTTGCTAGCCATTAGCATAGCAGTGGTATACCTTGAATGTGTGTGTGTGCGCGCGTGTGTGTGTGTGTGTGTGTGGCAGCTCCATATTCACAGTCTGACTTCACTCCCCTAGGACTCATTAATCACAATGGAGACGCCTTGCTGTTGTGCATCTGTCGTGCAACTGATCTCCGACAAGCTGCTGGCAGAATTAACATCCCTCCCGCTAAGGTCAATCTTTTTCGATATCCTCTCTGAGACTATCATTTGGATTTGTTCTCGTGTCACCACGTGAGCACTCGAGCAATGTCTTTATAGCTTTTGTTTTTTGCCCTTGACCTGGAAATTCACAGCGGCTGCATTCCAAAAAATCTGGCATCCATTCACCATTTCAGGCTTTCAGTCTTACTGGGCTCGCTGTATGAGATGATCCCAAAAGAATCTGGGTTGAATTGTGTAACTTGTTCTCTTGATGTCAGATTATACAATGAAGATCCTCGAACCATAGACCTGTGATTAAAGAAAATGACTAACTTGTGCTTATATCATCAAGGGAGGTCTGGGCTCGAGCAGTAAACGAGCTTGCGTAAACAGAAACAAGCCCTCGGTTTAATAGCAGAAATGTTCTTCTCTTGAGAAAAGTGGAAGGAGTTTGGATCCATTCGTGGTTTCAAAGTGAGCTTGAGGTAATAAGGATATTTCTTTCTGTTCATTTGTGCGTCGCAGGTAACTGTAACAGGGGACAGTAACATTGTATTAATTCATTTTCCATCCATTTTCTGTATCGCTCATCCTACACAGCGTCGTAGGGTGGAAGCACACCCTGGATGGGGTGCCAACCCATCACAGGGCACAAACGCACACACCCATTCACACACCCATTCACACACACACATGTCTTTGGACTGGGGGAGGAAACCGGTGTACCCAGAGGAAACCCCCAAAGCATGGGGAGAATATGCGAACTCTGCGCACACAGGATGCTACAAGGCAATGGTGCTAACCACTAAGCCACAGTGCCCCTATATTCATTCATTTTATTTTAATGAATCATTTCCGCCATTTCCGTCTCTCAATTTTGTAATCCTTTGCCGTCCTCCTATTGCTTTCTATGGGGCTTACACTAGTTCACTAGTTCACTAGTTCCAAGGCTGTAAATTATGTATAATATGATATGTATAATATATATAAAAAATACACACACACACACACACACACACACACATATATAGAGAGAGAGAGATAGATAGATATGTTATAATTCTCAAGACATTAAAGGACAATTTGTTACAGGAAAAAAAATTTAACTTTTATTTAAAACTCACAAATAGTAACATCAGGGGCGGCTGATATAAATATGCTAGAGAGCCTAAGCCCCTTTGTCTTTCAAAGATAAAAATACATCAATACAAGGCTTTCTGGGATCCATATAGGATTATTTGCTGTCTTAAAGTGGAGCATTTTGGATTTCTGTGGAACTAAGAGCAACAGCACCACCAATGGTTGTAAGAAAAACACTCAGACTGCTAGGAAGAAGTGAAGGCTGATTTCTTTCTAGCCCAGGCTGTAGATTATGCATCCTGTCAGTGACTACACAGAGTGACACATCCCCATAAATTTGATGTCCATTTGGGCGGATATTTTTCACACATATCCATTACATGTGAAGTGAAGTGACTTGTGGCCAAGTGTGGTGACCCATACTCAGAATTTGTGCTCTGCATTTAACCCATCCAAGT
>CM074948.1:4491815-4506113 GCA_037577455.1 Pangasius macronema | reverse complement strand
GAGTATGGGTCACCACACTTGGCCTCAAGTCACTTCACTTCACTTCATTCACTTGTGCCTTAATAGAATCTGGCTTGGAAGGGGGAAAAAATCTCTTTCATGGACTTCTGCAGTCCAGGCTTCATCTTAAGCATCCCTGGATCATTCACCACTATCATGTTATCTCTTGGGCTCATAAATAAAACTTCCATTTTCTAGTGAGGCCATATGGTCTGGTGAATTCCCCATCCACACGTCTTATGCTGAGACATCGTCTGTTGTAGTTTATATTGGCAGAATTATAAATTACCCTAGCAATCTAAATAAGAGGATTGTCCGTATATGTCAGATTCTTCAAAAAAAAAACCCTGAAAATTAATATTGCTTCCTCGCAGCTCCAGGGTCTCTGGATCAAGCTCGATTTCAGCTTACCATCGGTGTAGAGTTATGCCTGTTCTGTCTGTGTCCATATGGGTTTCTTCTGGGTTCTTCAGGTTCTTTCTACCTCTTGACAACAAACATGTCAGGATGTTGTCTATGCTCTCTATTGTCTATGCTAAATTACTCCTAGGTATGAATGTGTGTGCATGGTGCTTTGTGATGGACTAGAGTTCCATCCAGGGTGTATCCATGCCTTGTGCCCGGTGTTCCCACGTTTGGCCCTGCTGCATAAGTGCTTACTGAAGATTAATAAATGAATGAATGAATGAATTGTACGAATCAATTGGATGAAACCACTCCAATTTTCAAGGATTTTATTTCAAGGATTTGCTCCGTTCTACCACAGATACTTGTTTTTCCACTCTCTGTAAACGTTTCTCTCACTCCAGAGCACCCTGATCATGAACTCCCCTTTTGTGGTTGGAATAAATGAATCTGATTGAAAGAAGGGAGTGATTCTTTCCCAGTCTCACGGTAAGTCTCCAGAATCCACCCATGCACATTCTTTTCATGTGAGCTGGTGCTGACTGAATAAAACTAACACTGGCAGTATAGACCTGCTGGCCATGAAACTTACGTTAGAGGAATGGCATTACATTATTAGACATTATTTGCTTGTGGTTTTTTTTTTTCATCTTTTCACTCCAACATTAACAAAACTCTTCGTCTATTCCTTTTCAGAAAGGATATGATATATGGGTCCTCTCCATATACACCCATAATGAATTTTAGCATCTATATGACTTGAGCCTAGCTTTAACTAAAACATTATTTAATGGTATCACATGAATACACCTTGTTTGTTAATAAGGTTGATTCTTTATTGATCATTTATAAAGGGTCCTTGCCAGAGAAGGGTAATATCAATGGGATTTCTCAAGCATGTTTGAAAAAAAAAAAAATAAGACAACCTTCAGAAGCATTGTCTGCCATTCCCTTTGGTCTTCCTCTTCTGAGGGATCGGACATGATGCTGTCAAAAGGCATGTCTGAGTGTTGATGGATCTTAAGTACATCTGAGTTCCAGCAAAAATAGGCACCAATCAGCTTATCTGAAACGTTCTTCTGCAGCTTACTACTCTATATTTAGCAGGAAGCCCATTCGGTTAAAATATGCAGATGCTCTTCTAAAGATACTTTCATTATCCACATGCATGGGAGAAAAAATTAATAATTACCTGATTAATCATATTTGAAACCAACTTTATTAATCCCAAAGGGGCAAACAGTATGTAGGCATAATTAGAAGAAGTACATTAGTGCAAGAAGACTATCAAAACTAGTATTAGGAATGACTTTGTAGAAAACTTTAATGATGTTTTAATGGTGATTCTTTTTGTACTGATTTCATGGTGCCTGGCAAAGTAACATAACATCATGGAATCATGCTTTTAAAATTCATAACAATTTGCCCAACGCCAGTTGCAGGAAGGCATAGTAGTGCAGGGGGTAGTGCTGCTGCCTTACAGTTCCAGGGTTCCCGGTTTGAACTGGAGCTCGGGTTGTTCGTGTGGAGTTTCTCATGTTTCCCCTCGTGTTCATGTGGGTTTCCTCTGGATTCTCTGGTTTCCTCCCACTGTCCAAAAACATGCTGGTAGACTAAGTTAAATTGCCCATAGGTGTGAATGCTTGTGTATAGTTCCATGCAATAGACTGCCATCCCATCCAGGGTGCATTCCCATCTCACACCCCGTGTCAGGGTAAAATGGTTACTGAAGATGAAGATGAAGATGAAGATGAAGAAATGTTCACAACCTTTGTCCACACACACACACACACACACACACACACACACACATACTTAAGGTCTAGTTGAAGGACACAAGCTTCAGCTTGCTAAGTTCACTCACTGCAATAACCAGATAAAGATGCTTTTGTCACTGATCAGTAGTAAGTCACTTTGGATAAATGCTTCAGACAAATGAATAATGCAAATGTCAAATGTAAGAAGGTACAACAAAGTAAAAGGCTGGCCAGAAAAAAAGTACAGTCAGTAGAAGACTCGGATATTGAGTGTTGTACTACAATGTGGCTGAATGCTCGATTCTGACTGGTCAGAAGGTGTGCTGGTCAGAAGTAGTTCCATGTAACAGGAATGATGGAGTAATATTAGTGTGCTCTTTGTAATACTGTTTCTATAGTAACAGCCCAAACACAAGGACTTATGCATACAATGTATGCTCCACATAATCTAAATCTAATAATAAATATATTTAAAATCGGGTTGCTGTTTAACAAAGTAAAACTTATTAGGAAAAGTTTTTAGGAAACGTTTATTTAACATTTATAGAAGGAATCTCAGTTGCAAGCGCTCTCAGTCTTTGTTACGCTTTCCGTCTTCTCGGTAAAATGACAGCTTGTGTGTGTGTGTGTGTGTGTGTGTGTGTGAAAGTGAGAGTGAGAGTGAGACGATGCTGAAGAATGAATGTTTATTGCAACTATAAGGTAGGTGAAAACAGGAACAAACTTTCCACATTACATCTAAACAATAAACTGCTGAAATGTGCGATGTGTCGCTCATTAACAAATGAAATATTGTAATCTTTGAAAAAAAAAAAAAATGTTTGTGGTATAAATGGAATAACACACTCCATCCCGTGCTCTTATATGGCATGCATTATTTTCATGTAGCAGCACGGTCTGTCACGTATTATTCCTTACTTCTACAAGATCTGCTGAACTAAGTGAGGAAGTAATATTCAGTATTTTCTTATACTGCTGAATTCTCGATTCCGAAGGTCAGAAGGTGTTGATTAATTTACCACAGCCGCAGCTCTAACGGTAGTCCCAGCTACATTTCAAATCACAAGGTTATATCGACGCGCTTCTTCTCCTTCATTATTGTTTCTGTAGAAGCTTCATTTCTTTTGTCATATTAACTGAAAAGGAGTGAGAAACATAGAGAGGCTGACTGACTGAGAGAATGAGATGACTGTCTACAGCTGACATAGTATAAGCAATAACAAGAACGTGTTTCACACATGTTCCACAACGTTAAACGTAACTAGAAATGGATAAAATCCATGATGTGTCATTGATTAATAAATTAAAGACTGGCAAACCGCTGTGGTGAATCAAGACTAAAACACTCCACCACACTGCCATGTTTTTATTGGAAATGAATGAACTTCAGGATGGTAAATATAACTCCACTCCACACGTCATTGAAAAACATTTTACCGGCTCCAGTCGACAGCTTAGCTCCTCAGGGTCAGGTATGATGCTCTGGCATTGTGCTATCACTTGTCTTAAACTGCTGTGACCGCAAATCTCTAACGGCTGCCCTGAACGAGAATCTTCTCATTCTTTCATGTCGCGTTCATCAGATTCATCCATTTGCCCACTTGCCTGAGCACAGCACCTCAGAACTCATCACAAACTCCATGTCTCAGCTGTGCACGCTCCTCTCTCGCTTCCCCCAGCGGATAACACGAGTCAATATTTTCTCTGCACCTCCCTTCGCTCGTTTTGTTTTTAATGGCCTCGAAGCGGCCGGTGGTCCGATCACATCACACGCTGTCTGAAGTCAGAGATCCTGAAGTCTCTTACCCTGCAGATTGGACACCACAAATCTAATCAGGTTTCTTGGGAACTAGGTCTAATGTGTGATCTAGATTAATCCTGGGCTTTGTTTTTAAAGCATTAACAGGACTGGAATAATTATATATGATTCTGACATTGGTCACCGTGTAGGTTGTTCCTGTTTCTTACTAAATTTCTATTAAAATAAAAAAAATAATAACATACATTCTCGAATAACACCAGAGCTTATTTCTAACCTCTGCATTTTAAACCTCCTCTAAACCTACCACTTTACCTACCATTAAATTGACTGCCATGAATGTCAACATAGAAATACAGTGCCTTGCATAAGTATTCACCCCCACCCCATGTGAACTTTCACATATTTTTTATTGTTATAACCTGGAACTGAAACGGACTTTACAGGGATTATATGTCATGAATCTACACATAGTACTTAATTAAGGGGTTTGTACACGAGTTTGTTTGAGAACTTACCTAAACAGACAGCATTGTAAAGAGGTATCAAAACAATTCCTGGACAAAATTCTGGAAACGTATTAATCAGGGTTCGGTTATTTTAAAAAAACGTTGCTTCTCTGACTATTCCTCTCATTACCCAGTCACTGAGTTATGGTGGACAGCGTCTTTAAGCCAAAGTAGCAGTTGTGCCATATTCTTTCTATTTTTTTTAAACCTTGGAGGTCTGGGGCTATACTGACCTTCTTTGTATGCTTTTGATTTAGTACATATGGATAATATTTAAAATTCCAACATTTGAGATTTAAATGTTTTTCCAACATTCCAACAAATCCAATGACTGCCCTGTGCCGCTTTGACCAGCAAAACAAACGTGAGATGAGTCTCATATCAAATGTAACTAAATATACTGTATGTCTATTTATACATGCGGAAATAAAAACACACTGAAGTTTCAAGCCAGCACTTCAACGTTGGCTGTGTCGCTTGATATGGAAAGTGAGGGATTTTTTTCCTCAAGATATTGTCATAAAATAACGATGGGACTTAATCATGTTGGGGTTAATTGGTGACCTCACCAACTTACCAGTGCTGTGAGCCATGTTTGGAGTTTGGAATATCACTGTAACTTCCGAGCAACTCATCTTTACCTATTTTGCTTTATGGCTTACGGTGCATGCATTTTCAGTACTGTCTCTCAGACTTAAAATATTCAATCTGTATTGCTGGAAATGTTCTCAAACAGCTGTCTTTTTCCAGAGGAGTTTCAATTTGAAATTCATTTCTGTAAGCATTCTCTTCAAACACAGTGCCTTTTTTTTCCACACCAGTCTGCACAGCGTAAGTACTCAAAAGATTTACTCTTGTGAGCTTGATTTCAAAAAGTGCATTTGTGATAAGAGGTAACTAATCAGCAGCGGGCACTGGGATTACAGAAGGATTGCATAAATGACAGGCATTCATATTTGTTTTTGGCACATATGCATTTATACTCCGCGACTCCAATCAGTGCAAGACAAAGTCTAAATTATTAGAGTTCCACTTAATTACATTCTTCTGTTGAGATGATGTTTTGCAGATGACATGTCAGACATTTGTCTCTGCTTGTTTTTTTGTATTTTTTTTTCATTTCTAACATGCCTTACATTGTCACTTTCTGCAAAACATTCTCCCAATGTCAAACTGACAGCTAGACGAAGAATTTGTGACACATATTATTGCTTCAAAATATTCACTGGATGCCTTCATCCTCCATTCCAATTATCGCCAAATGTGCAAATTATTTTTGAATGTTTGTAATGTGAACTTTGTTTTCTCAGAAAACCATTTTTTTTAAAAAACCGACCATATTGGTCAGTAAGTGTTGGGATGCAAATGAACATCTTTCCTGCTACATTGAGGAATCACTAATAATCTACAGGGTTTCGGAAAATTCAGGAGCTAATAAGAGTAAAACTACCAAATATTGCATGTACTATATATAGATTTTCTCAGCCTTGGCTTGCACTCAACATATTCCCATTGGTTCCTGACTTTTTTTGGACACTCTGTATAACAATTTGATGTGTACATTCAAAGGTTTGCCATTTTCATCGCCATTTTTGAGCTACTGTCTCATGCTTGCAGATTGCTGAGAATTCACACAAAATTGAAATAACCATAATCATAATCATAACATTTTCCTTATGACTTTGTTTTTCATCAAGCGCAACCAAATCACCATTGCTTGTTGCATCAGATTTTAGTATGGATGCCTGAAAGACTTGGAAAGAGTGAACGCATGATCAGAAGACCTGAAACAGAAATAGTATGTCACATGATATCTGTATTTCCAATTTTAAACTTTCTTCAGCCTGTATTTAACATTTCAGCTATGCAGTTCATTTCTCTAGCACTTTTAACATTAGACATTGTCACAAAGCCGCGTGATAGAAATCTGGATGTAGATTTATATTTAGATCCCTAATGAACAAGCCAGAGGCAACAGTAGCAAGGAGAATATTCCTGATATGACATAAGGAAGTAACCTTGAAAGGAATCAAATTCAAAAAGGGAACCCATCCTCTTCTATCACCGGATAGTGAGCTTACAGTAGTTTATATTAGTGTAGTAAAATAAAGCGTAACAGTACTAAGTGTGTTTGAGCATGAGCAGACTGTGAATAGGAGTCCTGGGATGAGCAGAGGACAATCTTTATGATCATAGCAGCAGATCTTAGGCATTACAAATCTACAGTACAGTACCCAGATGAGCTTTTCCATTGCAGGAAGTAAAGAGTTGAGCATAAACTGGTTCTAGGAAGAGCAAATCATTAACGTATCCACAGCAGCAGAAAGTCAGAGCATCAAGATGAATCAACCAGGTCTGGAGGGTGAGAGGAGTCACAGAAATAAAAGAGGTCAGGATTGTGGTGGATCTGGAGAATATTGCTGGAATACTGGTGTGAGGTGGGAATACAATCTGGTTGGGAGTCCATCGCTGGGCACCATATACAATCACATTCATTTTCAGGCAAAAACGTTGTCATGTAAACAGCCCCTAAATTGGCCCTAGGTGTATTTTTGAAAACGGGTTTCAAAGTGCAAGTTTTTGAAAACGCCGCCGTTATCATCTCCATGTAAACACCTGAAACGGGAATCTTGGAAAACGTTGACGTCATGCACGTGCGTAGTACGTGTTAGGTATGTAGACATGCACAGTACGTGTCTATTGTAAAGGCAAGCGCGTACGTAATACAGCGTTTTTGGCCGTTATCGCGGATATGTGTAAACGCGAATCGTTTTGAAAACGTTGTCGTGTACACGTGAAACTTTTTGAAAACGCAAGAGAAAAACGTTTCCGTTTTTGACTACATTGTTGTCGTGTAAACGTAGCCTTAGCATCACCAATCCACCTACTGGTATAGCTTTTGGGAGGTTGGAGGAAACCAGAGAACCCAGATGTACAAACCAGTTACTAAGGTCCTTCCAAGCTTCTGAATAGATGTTCTTCAGCATTAAAGCCAGACACAAACACAAACAAACACACAGGGTTGTATAACAGTCTAGACATTTGACACTGTCTGACTCTCAGTGTTGCTGACTGTTAATAGAGTTGTAGCTCTTCATTCCTGGCCGGCCTCTCCAGCTAGCACCTGCGGCTCCGTGACATTTAGAATTTATAACTTCATAATATCCACACAGGAGCATGCACAAACCATTAAAAATGAATATAAACACGCTCCTTAAATTAATCATAGATGAGAAAACATTGTCATTCACACCACTCTGCGGGCCTATTACACCCCAACTTCTGTTCTTGCATCACGAAGTTATTTTTCCACAAGATAATTTATTGTTTGTTGGCTCACTCGCTGGCGTGTTTACTTATTCCTGTTTGCCTGCTGTAATTTTAAACCTGACGTGGATTTAAAAAAAAAAAATTAAAAATGCTTTCACGCCTTTTTGGCAGAGAGTGACATGAGGTCTGTGAGCAATGTCCTTTTCAGCTGAGCACCTCTGGCTGGGTCTCTCATCCTCACTCCACACTCCGTTTGAGCTAATTACATTCACTTCAGTGCGTTAGCTGAAGCTACGGCTCTCTGCACTCTGGATGAGATGCTCGCTCTCTTTTTCAAGCCAGTGTATTATGGCATATAAAATCAGCCTGTGGTGCCTGAGTCTCATTTATTCAGAGCTGGGTGAGAGCTTGGTTTAATTGAGGAAGGGAGGCGGCAATTGCATATTGGCCTCAAATTATTACACTTTAAATGTGTTAATGGCTGGAGAACACTGGTTACTTTAATAGCTGTTTTACCATAGTAAGTCTTAAAGCATAAACCAGCAGTGTTTCACTGTTGAGTGAACATAGAAGATATTAGCTTTATTACACAGTCAGATACACAAGGCTCAGTTTTCTCACATGAAGGTAGGTGTGTGTTTTTTAGGAGGTAGAGTTATTGTTGTTATACAAACCTCTCCCACATGTACACAAAAGGGATGTAACCGGATATGAATATATCATTTGAAATGAACAAATAATGTGGTGTAAGCGAATACAAATAGTGCTCCAAATATCTGGGGCTGTATCTGTACTGGAAGCTTTTTTTTCTTTCTTTCTTTTTTTTTTTTTTGTCTCAAATAGAGACGTGTGCAGAACTGTTTTTATTCTATCTTCAATCCTGCTCATACAGTTATTATTTTTAGCTTGTACCTGTTTCTTTGTACTTTTAGCAGGCTCTTTTTCCCCAAAATATAAATGCATGTGTAGCCTAATTTAAATTACAATAACCCTGACCAGGCAGTTACTAAGGATGCTGTAAATGCACCACACAGCTCCTCACATCCATGTTAATGAATGTGGTCTTTGTTCGAGGCCACGTGGAAGTAAAAACCTCCTGCTTGAACAACCTTTTGTTGCTTCCCGTGGGGTGCGTGCGTCCCGATGCACACCTGTAAATTCAACCAGATAGTCTATGAACCTTCCTGGAAAGCTTTTAAAAAAAAGGAATAGTGTATTTGTATTTGTGTAGAACACACTATCTATTTCAAATAATGCATTTTTATTGGGTTACATCCCTACTAAACACATATAGATAGTCTCATTGTTTAACACACCTGATACACAAAATGCTCTCATTTTCACTACTTTTACTGTCACATAAAACAAAGAGAGAACTGTGTGTGTACAGGAGAGGTAAAGTTTAAATAATGGCCTAAATAGCACCTCATAACGAATGGCTTCCTTTTTACAACATGCATGTGTGTGTGCTACATTGCACAGTCACTCTTCTTCAGTTGTGGCAGTTGGCACAATGCACAGTAAGATGAATGGGGTGTTTCTGGGATGTCGTCAGTGTGCAGGTTTGGTGCAGGGCAAGCATGTGCAGTGCACACTGAGATGCGCCAGTCAGGAAAGATGAGTAGTGTGATTTTATTTAACAGCTCATTTAACATCTCCTCTTATTTTGGCCATCAGCTAGCGTGAAGCATATGTCACATAAACGCTGCCTGTCCACTAAAAAACAAAATGATATAATGCAAACTCCTGCACGCTATATGCTTCTGGCTTTCTGAGCAGCAGGCTTTAAAGTGACCATGAACACAAAGAGCTTTTTGTAACAAACGAAGCACGGCAGCCAAAGTCGGAGCCAAGGGCAGAGTGGTAATTACTAAAGCACTGAAATTTCCAAAGTCCAAAAGGCAGGGAAAGGATCAAAACCAACTGAGCATCCAAAAAGAAAAGTTATAACAATATAAGAAAGATGAAAAATATACTAGGGCTGGAGAATGAAAAAAAATATGAATCGAAAAAAGCAGCAACTTCATAATGTATTTTGTGGTGAGAAAGATTTCAGCGAGTGTTAATGAGTGTTAATGAGCACGAATTGAAAAACAGTGTAGGCCAAGTTTAGTTACCAAAGTAATTATTTAGGCTTATGGTCTTAGTGATGTCAAAAGTCATGGGATCATTGGGTGTGGCTGTAACAGTAAGACTGTCTATAGCTGTGGTGGAGGGATAGTCTGGATGTGATGGTGGCGTTATCAGGTGTAGCTGTTTCAGAGGGATTGTCAGGTATGTCTGTGAAATTGTTGGGTGTGGCTGTGGGACTGTTGGGTGTGGTTGTGAAATTGTGGGGTGTGGCTATAAGATTTTTGGTTGTGGCTATGGGTCTGTAGGATGTGATTGTGGGATTTGTGGGTATGGCTGTGACAGAGGGATTGTTGAGTTTGATTGTGAGTATGTGGGGTGTGGATGTGTGATTTTTGGTTGAGGCTGTGGGTTTGTTGGATGTGATTGTGGGGTTTGTGGGTGTGACTGTAATTTTTGGTTGTAGCTGTGAGATTGTTGATTGAGGCTATGGCATTGTTGGATTGTTGGGGTGTGGTTGTGGGATTGTTGGGTGTGGAGTCAGACAGCTTGTCAACTGTTGCTGTGGTATTTTTGGGTGTGGCTAAGACAGAGGGGTTGTTGGTTGTGTCTATGAGATTATTCAGTATGGCTGTGGAATTGTTGGGTGTGGCTGTGGGATTGTTGGATTGTTGGGTGTGGCTGTGGGATTGTTGGGTGTGTCTATGAGTTTCATCAGTATGGCTGTGGAATTGTTTGGTGTGGCTGTGGATTTTTTGAGTGTGGCTGTAGGATTGTTGGCTTGTCAGGTGTGGTTTTGGGGTTGTTAGATTGTTTGGTGTGGCTGTGGGATTGTTGGATTGTTAGGTGTGGCCGTGGAATTGTTGGATTGTTGGGTGTGGCTGTGGGGTTGTTGGGTGTGGCTGTGGGATTGTTGGGTGTGGCTGTAGGATTGTTAGATTGTTTGGTGTGGCTGTGGGATTGTTGGATTGTTAGGTGTGGTTTTGGGGTTGTTAGATTGTTGGGTGTGGCCGTGGAATTGTTGGATTGTTAGGTGTGGTTTTGGGATTGTTAGATTGTTTGGTGTGGCTGTGGGATTGTTGGATTGTTAGGTGTGGTTTTGGGGTTGTTAGATTGTTGGGTGTGGCCGTGGAATTGTTGGATTGTTGGGTGTGGCCATGGAATTATTGGATTGTTGGGTGTGGCTGTGGGATTGTTGGATTGTTGGGTGTGGCTGTGGGATTGTTGGATTGTTGGGTGTGGCCATGGAATTGTTGGATTGTTGGGTGTGGCTGTGGGATTTTTGGGTGTATCTATGAGATTCTTCATTATGGATGTGGAAATGCTTTGTGTGGCTGTGACAGAGGGATTGTCAGCTGTCGCCACAATGGTTGGCTTGTTAGGTTGCGGTGGATACATTTGGATTTTGGGTGTGAGGCTAGCAGTTGGATGGTGAGTCGCTAATGGGTTTCTGTAACAGAATCCAAGGGGAACTGCCTTGATTAACTGTTTAGAGCTAGGGTTGCCCCCTAAAGTTTGAGAGGCAGGGCAGTCAGTATGTTCATGGCAAAGACTCTGTGGAAGATGTTTTTAGAAATTAGAACCAAACAAAATAACTGCCTGCTCTTCAATGAATCTTAGACAAGAATAGATGGAGGGCCTTTACCAACCCCACTGACCTGTAAAGAGAAATATACAAGTTTACATATTTTGTAATATCATTCAAAATGAAGTATGCGCCTATGAAAGAAAGACAAAAAATAGAAAAAGAGAAAGAAACTTTGTCTGCATATTTATAATAAATCCTAAACTCATCAAAACACAGGAAATAGACCATGACCAATACTGTGTTATGCTAAAAGCTCATTTGGTTTGAAACACAAAAAAAACAGTGAATGATCTGCTCCACTTAACCCCTCTGTAAGTTCTATGCAGCAGAGACAGGAACAGTTTATCTCTCCAGTACCAGGCACTCACACACACCTTGCTCCCCTGAGCCTCTCTGCATACCAAAACAATGTCGTGTTCTCAAGTTAGACCCCTGATATATACCCAAATATGGACCTAAAGATCTCAAGAGTGCACTTCAAGACCATCTCTCACACAGATGTAGCAAGGACCAGTGAAGTAGGAGTTCCCCTTTTAACGGACGTCTGGAAGAAAAAGTCTCGTCTAAAAATATTTCCTTTGTCTCGCTCTCTTCTCTCACTCTCATTCTTTTCTCATACAAAGGTAATGGCTTGAACCTCAGCGGTCTGAACTTCTTACTCTCCTGAGCTCCTGTAGCTTTAAGGTCATTAAACCTCTTACCCTCTCCCCTGTCCTCATCCAAGGGCGGCCAGTTTTCCTGCCAAGTGGACCAAAGTGGCAGAAAAAGAGAAGCAGAGGTCCATGATCTCAAAGCCATGATTCTACACCTCCTTCTCTACACCTCCTTTGCTCCTCTACCCCAAACAAAAAATTTGCTATAATTTTAGATCAGTGAGCCACATGTGTGAGAAGCATGAAGGTGCTAAATTAATTCCAAACAAAGAAATAGTCATGATTTAAAATGTGCAGTGAGGGGAAATGGTAAGTACACGTTTTGCTATTTAATAGCCTTCCAGTTCCATATATCCAAATCAGATTCGTCTTTCGTCTTTGTATTTACAAATATGAACAATACAGTATGAATTCATAAGCCTAAAGTTTGTGACTTACATTATCCCTTTTTAATAAGTCTGTGGTGTTTAATTTTTGTAATCGGGGAACAACCGTAAACGTCCAATTGCAGCTTTGGTAAGAAGTAATTAGGTTTTTGCAGCATTGTGGTTCATTCCTCTTAGCAAATCATTTTCAATTCCCCAGGGTTACAAGGGTCCATCTGATGGACTTGCAATTTCAAAATCCTCCATACATGCTCAATAGACCATGCAAGGCCTTCTTCAGTTATATGTCGTATGGTCGTTGTTTTGTTGAAACATCCATCTTCTCCCCAGATTCAGTTTCTTAGCCAGTGAGGATAAATTCTCCTCTAATATGTCCCAGTACATCGCTCCATTCATGATTCCTTCAGTGATGTGTACGATTTGCAAAGAAGCAGCCCTATATCAGCAGCCCTATATCATGATGTTCCCTCCTTCGTACTTCACTGTAATTATGATGTTCTTTGGATCACATGATGCACAAACCTTCTTTCTCCAAACATGACAAGCTGAATTATTGCTGGAGAGCTCCATTTTTAATGCCATGTTAACTATGAACTATTAGAAAACTATTAGAAAAATTAGACTCTCAAGCATAGCATTAGAGAACCCATTGTCTCCGTATCTCACTGTTAGAGAAGTCTACTTATTGATGCTTTAATCTCAATACAGATGTTGTCTTATGCAACACTCAAGCCTGAGTTTAATTTGGAAGCCCACCTATCCTGCTTCTCTCTGCTTTAAAAACTGCATTGACCCCATAGGATTATAGGATGGACATTTATGGATATGGTTCGCATGTGGGCTGCGGTCTCGCAGCGGTTAAGGACCTGTACTCTCGACCAGATGTTCATGAGTTTAAATCCTGTGGTTTGATGGGGTGGTTGGGCTTGGGGGCCTCAAGATGCTGACACTGCGTTCTGATCCTGTACATCCTTTCATGCGTGAGAAGAGGAATTAGGGAATGCAAAGAGAGAAATTCCTCTTTGGCATTAAAAATGTCCAATAAAGCAACATTAGGAAAATTCACTGGGTCTCATTTATCAAATGGGATAAGAACCAATTTATTCATGAATCGTTTTTGCAGGAGAAAATCCAGTTAGTATGGAAAAAATGTTCATATCCTACGAGAGCTTGTGAGTTTGTGTAACTTGATGTATAATAAGACTCACTAATGTGAATCTCGACTGATCGAATCGTATAACCTACTACAATTTTTTTATGCTGATTACACTGTCTTTAATGAAAATGTTGTGAAACTTATTTGTTATTAACAAATCCATAAATTAGGGCAAAATAAGACTAGCCATTCATTTAGGATAAAAGTATTGGTGTCCTATTGAAGGAGGAAGAGTTGGTCTGTGCCTATGGTAGCTGACGCTCTGCAATGGCTGAGCTACATTATTGGAAGATTTAGCTCACACAACATTTAGGTGCTCTTTTACAATTTAGCCATTTTGTCATTTTCAGCTCTATGTAAGCCTTGCCTGTTAAGGAGTTTTGTGGACATCATATGTGGTGGGAATTCTTAGTTCAGTTTTGACCTACAAGAACATTTACACACAACTTTACTACAGGGTGTTCCAAAGTCCCCATACATAGGGGACTATGTTTGCCAGCACCATGTCGGTTGTGCCTTCGTCAGTGGATGTTCGTGGACGTCCACTTCTCGGTTGGTCCGCAACACTTCAGTCACTCCAATCTTTTTAAATTTTTAATAAGTTTGGCAGCAGTGTTGTGTGTGATGTGCTTGCCATGTTTCCTGTTAAAGTCCATCATGACCTTGCAACAACTTCCGATCCAGATATGAGAATGATTTCAATACGTTCTTCTGTTGTCAAAGGCATTCTTTAAATCTTCTTCTT
>CM074948.1:4456686-4461107 GCA_037577455.1 Pangasius macronema | reverse complement strand
TTCAGCATTTCTAGATGATCCTCCTTCCTCATGATGCCATCTATTTTATGAAGTGCACCAGTTCCTTTTCCAGCAAAACACCCCAACAACATGATGCTGCCATCCTCAAGTTTCACAGTTGGGATGGTGCTCTTCAGATTAAAAGTCTCACCCTTTTTTTCATCCATACATTTATGGCATTTGGCAGACGCCCTTATCCAGAGCAACTAACAATCATTTCATTTATACAGTTGAAGGTTAAGGGCCTTGCTCAAGGGCCCAGTACTGGCAGCTTGGAAGTGCTGGGATTTAAACTCTCAACCTTCCAATCAGAAGTTCAATGTCTTAGCCACTGAGCTACCACTTCCCATACATAGTACAAGATCATTATGGCTAAACAGTTCCATTTTTGTTTCATCTGAGCAGAGAACGCTCTGCCAAAAGGCTGGCAATTAACTTCAGTCTGGCTTTTTTATGACAGTCTTATAACAGATTTCTTTCTTCCAACACAGCCTTTCAGACCACAGCAATGTAGGATTCTTTTAATGGTGGATGTACATACTTTGGTACCTGATGCCTCCATCTCTTTCAACAGTTCCTTTGTTGTTGTCTTGGGATTCAGTTGAAACTCTCAGCCAAAGATTTGTTCATCCCTGGGGGTTAATTTGTGCCTCTTTTCTGAATGATGTTCACAAATACACCAGGGTACTAAAAATATAATCGTATGTCAGTAAACACATGTACGAAGCGAACCAACCTTTAATCATATTAGGAGAAATCAGAGTTGTGGAGGTCCATGGGTATTTATTTATTTATTTATTTATTTATTTATTTATTTATTTATTATCAAGGTCTGTTATCAAGGGCTAAAAAGTCTCTAAACTGTTTCTAAAGGTAGGCCCTTTTACAGCCACAGATGCACTCCCAATTAACTCCTAATTATGAAATTTGGCCAATCAGAAGCTTCTACCAGTGATTACATCATTTTCTTGAATCTTCCAGACTGTTTAAAAAAACAGTCAACCTGATGTGTGTAACCTTTTGTCCCACTGGAATTCTGATATACAGAATTAAAGCTGAAATAAATCAATGGATTTAAATAGTCACTAACTGATTGTTTTAACCCTTTACTGCACATTGTTGCCATATGGCAACAATTTACAAACTACCCCCCTAATTTTTTTTTTTTTAANTTTTTATTTCTTGAACTAATTCAAGTAATAAAAATCCATAAAAAATAAATAAATAATTCATGCAGTAGAGGGATAAAATAACCTTTGATGTAGCCTACGTTGTAGCCTAAATGACCTATGTAGATGATGTAACATAGATGAATTAATTGACTTTCCAACAGAGATGTATAATAATATGTGGAGTTATATTTTCAAATATTAAAATATTCAAATATCACTCTCAGTTTTTAAAATACAGGTAATATTTTTCAATATTTATCAAAGCTTTCGTTCCTGAACTTTGATAAACTGTGTGATTTACTGCAGCCAGAAAAAGTCACTTCTGGAACAGTTATTGCATGCCTAAATTAATACAACTGAATAGCAGGTATTAAATTTGCAGAAACCCATTTGTAGTGAGAAGGAAACTGGAAAACCCAGAAGAAACCCCCACAGACATGGGGACAGTAACCTGAGCTCAGGATCGAACTAAAGGCCCACTGCACCACCACGCCACCCATTAGATAAAGATACACTGCAAAAATGATAAGGCTGTACACTGGGTGTATTGTAAGCAATATTGTTGATAGATAGGTGCATATACACTTACGTTCATTCGACACGTTTCGTTGACATTCTTGAATGTGTGTGTATCGATTCGATCTTAAAATCCACCACTAAAATTGAACTTATTCAATTGAGACACTCAGTTCATTGAAATATATCATTTGAGAGAATCAGGTCGGCAAATTGAATCAAACTACTGTCACTATGAAACAATGTAGAGTGCACACAAAAATCCAAATTACATATTTAGTTTCAATATTTAGTTTACAAGAGACAGTCCAGCTGTGGCTTTCACCTGATATTAAGTTGTCTTTTCTTGCAAATGTTAAGTTTTTATTTGAATTCTGTGTATATTTTTGCTTAGCTCAAAGGGAGAGCTACGCTAAGAGATGGATCCCTTGCTGAAAGGGACCTCGATTTGAAAATCACAGTTCTAGACCAGAATGATTGCCCCCCTGTGTTTAATGTTCAGGTGAATGGTTCTGTCGACAAGCTCAGTGACGAAGGTACGTGGATTTTATTATTCATTTTATTACAGTACATTTTTAAAATTCTAATATGTATTGGAATTTGTCTATGGACTTTCGACTTTTTTAATAATGTGTACATTTGGTACAATAAGTAAGAAGTAAAACAGGATGGAGCAAGCAGTTATCAAAAATTAAATAACAACAGGGTGGTATGATGCAGCCCATTTAAAACATTTAAAGTCATATTTAATGCTGAAAAACATCTTGGAGTGATTGAAAGACAAGAGATTAGGTCCTGTTATACTTCCATTATAGCAGCTATAAACAGTCATTCCCTAGCAGGCCTCTCTTTGTTTTTTCTCGTTCTCTCTTTAATAACATAAAGAAAATCCAGCTCGTCATGTTACACAAACTGCTCTGTCCTGAAGACTTCCCATGTCAGAATCCTTACTGACTGTTACAAAGTGCTGATGCTGGAAAATAAAGCAATGTTGTTATTGTAATATAACAGCACAATTGTAATCATTTTATGCCAGCAGCGTGTGTGGGACAAGCACAGAAAAGCCAGCAGTGTGTGTGGGAATTTTAAATATACGCATGTGTTTTTTTTTCATTAGCATGAACAAACTAGCTGTGTAAACGAGCTGCTACTATAGA
The DNA here is from genome assembly GCA_037577455.1 of Pangasius macronema. NCBI lineage: Eukaryota > Metazoa > Chordata > Actinopteri > Siluriformes > Pangasiidae > Pangasius > Pangasius macronema. The sequence goes on along the minus strand of CM074948.1, from coordinate 4,458,262 downwards.
AATGATCATTATTAGATGAAGTGCATTAATAGAAGTGTGTGTGTGTGTGTGTGTGTGTGTGTGTGTTCTTGTAAAACATCCTTTCCTGATCCAGTAGACCTGAAGTGAGTTGTAGAATTTTATCAATGGAAATTTAATATGAGCTGAAACCTAATTGAAATCTATTCTGAATCTAAATTAAAATTTCCATTAAATTACTTCATTTCCTAGGACTTGTGACATGTTTATCTACTCACTTGTCTCACTGCTGGGTTTGTTCGGTGAAGTCAAGGCTGTCAGAAAATTCAAACCTGGAATTTCCACTTGGAGGTTGTGTGGGAGCTGTCTTTCACTTTATTAACATTTCAGTTCATTACTTAGTAACAGATGTATGATTGAACTGGAATATCTATAGATTATATAACATATTGAATTTAGTCATGGCTGCACAATAATGGTTAGAATTCATTCATTTATCTCAAGAAAGTGTTTTAACCTGGTCAAGCTCATGCTGATATTCAGCACAACAGCCCTTGTGCTTGTGCAATATTACTCAATTACACACCATTATTCTACTTGATTGCTTGTGCAGTTAGAGTGAAGGGCTACATGTTTTTAGCTGGTATTTTATAATTGTAGATATGTAAAAGGATGTTGAAAACTGGTTGAGCATTAATGAGCAAACAGCCAAGATCAGACTCAACAGATATCCAGACCACGAGTCCAAGTTCCTGATCAATGGAACATACTAGCGGTTTTAGAATACGTAGTGGTTACCATTCAATCGGTTTCTACGGAGTAGCCATGTGGCTGGTCTTACAGAATGTGGAAATGATGTTAAACATTAGCACATCTCTTTCTGATCTTTAACAGACGTAAAGTGGGTGGTGCAATTTATCAGTGAAAATGTATTATGAACTGAAATAGAAACTAAAATTCCCATTTAAGGATTTAATTTGCTCAGACACATGACATGTATGGGTCTCACTTTTGGTTTTCCCAGTTGGATAGTGGAATTCTGTTTTTTTTTTTCCATATGACATGAAAGCAGCATTATACCCTCAGTGCTTATGGCATTAGTTTGGGAGTTACGTTCTAAAATCATGTACAGTTGTATCAGCTGTTATAATATAATGTTTTAAATGTTATGTCTCAAACCCTCTCCATAGATTTTTCACCCAAAACTGCGACAGGAACTCTTGCAATTAAGGTGCACGATTTCAATGACCACTGTCCGATTCTGACCAGCTCAGTCCAAACGCTGTGTTACGGCAATAGCGTAGTGTACACCACAGCCACGGATGAGGATAAATACCCCAATGCAGAACCTTTTGAATTCAGAGTGGTCAGCAAGGGCACAGAAGAGAACTGGAAAGTCGAGCGTCTCAATGGTTAAGTTGAACGCTCTTTTAATGCACTTTAACATTAATGCTGTAACACTTACCTAATGTATGTAAATAAATGCTCAAATTAATTCCCTGTACTTGTGTCTCCTTTGTGTATCTCATGACTGATAACTTCCTTTTCCAGAAACAACAGTCATGTTGCGCAGCCAGTAGATCATGTGGCCAGGACAGTACACAGTGGGACTGGAGGT
>CM074948.1:4446686-4451686 GCA_037577455.1 Pangasius macronema | reverse complement strand
GATGTGGGGAAAATGTAAACATATACATTTATATACATGCTTTTAGTCTTGGTTTCCAAAACTGACAGAAGCAAGTGCGAAATCAGTGTGTGTGTGTGTGTGTGTGTGTGTGTGTGTGTGTGTGTGTGTGTGTGTGTGTGTGCGTGTGTGTGTGTTGGGGGGGGCAACACCTTTATAGAAACTTTAATTAATTTTCACATGATTAAATATTATTGACAACCACACATGATTTTACCATGTTATACGACGAATATACAATGAATTCAAATAAACACGTGACATTATGTGAATATGTGATCACGTATGAAAAGTCAAATAGTTCTTGTAAGAAATCATATGTGAAAACTAAAACTACATGCCTAACATTATGAATAGTGAGAAAATGGTGTGAAAATAAACGACTCTCTTGGGGAAAAATCGCTTGTGAAAATAAATGAATCATTTGGGGAAAAAATCACTTGTGAAAAAAAAAATCATGTGAAAATATATAAATCCTGGAAATATCAGACCAGAAAATAAAAGTCGCAAGTGAAAATAAACGGATCATTAGAAAATCCCAAAACGTAAATGATTTGGGAGAAAAGCACCTGTGAATTATGTGACAAAATCATGTGACACAATCAAAATCGCATGGCAAAAAACACGCACTACATGCGAAACGGGTGAAGCAAAACCTGAAGTGCTACACACATGTGCAAATAATGAACCATGAGATTATATTTACATCCAAAAGATCATCTGACACACTTCACAAAGCTGTCAGTGAAATTACGAAGTGTTACTACAGTCATTGCGCTTGACTCTTTAGTATGCGTTAGTCAGCAGTAACTGGCTATCGACATGGCGGAAACAAAGCTGAGCTTGTTGAACTGTATCCTCTCTCAACTGTATGAACAAATATAAAATACAATGTAAATATTACAAATTTATGCAAATTATTCCTGGGATCCATGTAGCACTATCTGGATGGAACACAGAGAAGAAAGTTACTGTTGTCTGTGGATAAATGAGGACCTAGGCACAGGGTTTACTGTGCTAAATTTCTAGATCAACTACATCTTAAAAAGTACTGAAACTAGGAAAAATGAGATGCACTTTTTTCCTTTTTTTCTCAGTATTTGCATCAGAAAACACGTTCACTGTAGTGCACACGCATTTCTGATCTGCAGTATCTGCAATATGCCGATATCCATATGGATATATGGACGTTATCCACTTCATAATCCCCCTTTTCTAGCACACAATCTTTGAAATACACTGTATCTTAAACCTGAAATGTTTTAGTACATCGTTCAGTACAATGTACGTTGTATAGACTTACCCATTGTTACCCATAGCCTACATCTGCAGAAATTAGATCGGATTTAATTCTGTTTATTTACTTGCTTTTTCCACCCACAACCTTGCTCCAAAACGATCCCCTTTGATGCAAACAAGCATGGCCTTGGCAACCCTGCGTAGTCAGTAATTAATGCTAATTAATGATTGTGAAATGATTGATATTGATTGATTGATATTGATCGTAACATGTTCTAGCATGACACAGTCTGATTTCATCAATCTAGCCCTTATATAAAACCAACAATGCCAGGGGCATACCCTTCAACCTCATTTCTCCAGCCACGCCATGGTTTTAATGGTAGAACCTCTGGTTTGTAAAAACAAAAATCCCAGTGGGAAGGTTCACAATGAGACCAAAACCTTTTCGCTTTGCAGTCTATGCGCAGTGATCCAGTGCTGTTCATCAAACATTCTAGCCCATAGCAGAGAAACGAGTATTACTGGTCTGTTCAAGAGCTGTTACTAGTAAACAAATATCTGGAAATTAGAAAAACACTAATACTATTTCACAAGGGGGTTGAGGGCGGGGGTTGCATCACTTGCCCTTCCCATTTTGCCCACAATGGATGGTCCAGAAGACTGAAAGCAAGTAAGTAAGTAAGTAAATAAGTATGATACTTTATTTTCATTGTATACAATACAACAAAATTTAGTGTCACAACTCTCAGAGAGCAGCAAAGGACACTTAAACATTACACTTAAAATTCAAGAGTTTAAAAATTCCAAGTTAATAATAAGCAAAAAGAAGTTCACAGTAAAATATGTATAAATATTGCACATGAGTATATTGCACTTGATTATGGAAATGTAAGTATTGCACATTGATATAAAACCACTGGAGCTATATTGCACAGTGATAATATGTGACAGAATGTACCGTAGTGTATTTATTTTTTTAAAGCAACAGGAATGATAAAACTGGTTTAAATTAGTCCTCAGTCCTTAACATCCACACTGGGTTACTAAAAGCTTTATCAATGCTAACAGGTACATCATTTGTCATCACTGGGTAATGACTTATACGTGCTGGATCAGACAGCACACTCTGAGGCTTGTGAAAACAACCTTGAGGTAGTTTCGACAACAACATGTTCTTTACTGACCTGACTCGGTTCTTTTCAACATCAGAAATTTTGATGTTTTTCTACCCAGAGCCCAACTGGGTGCTTGTTCAGTCACTTGTCATCTCAGTATTACATCTTGAGAGGACTACTGCAACTTGCTCCTAGTAGATGTTCCCCTGCATGCTATCCATGACCTGTAACTGACTTAAATTCCTCCAAGGTCTTTTAGGCATTGCTACAGGTATGTTCCCTCCATTAGTTTCTTAAATCTGTCCTTATCAGATTTAAAACACTAGAGCTTGCCTACAAAGCCAGACCCCACCACCACCCAACCTGAAGGCACTCACCAAACCCAACCCTCACCACGTTCCCTTTGAGCCATAAAGAGTTTTAAACCTGTGTTTATACATTCTTACTAATTACCTAAGCTTGAAATAGTCTTCTTATTCTATTGGCAGATAATTTTCTAATTTTACCCATTTATTTCTAGAATGAAGCAGAATTATCTGTCAATAGAACAAGCTTGAAGTAGGGTTAATTTTCATTTATTTATATTCCAAAAATGACATCTTCACAAGTAGTAGCTCTTGAATTAAGTCCTCTTGAATAAAGGAAATTTATCTATTGTCTAATATTGTTTCCATTATGAGAAAAACCCCAAGGGAAAATTAGAGTTTTCCAGCAGGATACAAAATCTTATATTTAAAACCAACCTAGTAATAAATAAAAAAAATAGATGAAGTTGCCTATATTCAAAACATTTTTTACTTGCTAATTACTTCTTTGCAGTGAAAAGTTGCTTCTTCACCAAGCTTCACTCCTCCTCGTAAATGAGGAGTTGTTTTTGGCCAATACTCCACTATAGCACTTCTGTAGGTTTCTCAGAATATGGATATCTGTCAAATGCTATATAAAGTAAATGTGACATAAGGTCACTGGGAGAACTGCTCACATGCTGGTAGTAGATAGTGGTCAAAAAAAAATGCTGTTGGAACAAATATTTAAACTGGTGTAGGAAGTTGGGGAAGAATAACCAATTTTGTTCTTCTTCCCTGGAGGTTTGATGCAGTAGCTCTGGTAGTTTGTACCTACATTATGAATCTACACATGATCTGGGTGTGTCTTGCCATGCTACACTGACCAACCGCCTGCCCCACCTTGTTTCTTAAGACTGATGACACAATGCTTCTCACTGTATGACTAGACATACGTAGTGACATCATAGTCTTTTATCTTTGTGCTTTTACTGAAACTCAAATAAAATTACCTTGTGAAAGTCTACCTTCTGGGGAAATATCAACAGTGTCATAATCATCATCATCTACCTCATAGAACCCCAGTTCCCAGGCTACTCCCTTTCCTGTACAGTTTTTACCTGAGTGGAGTCCTCATCCCTGTGTCATCCAGTTTCGAGATCTATTTCGAGAGTCGAAATAACAACTCAGGTCAAACTAGGCATTTTTACACACAAACTACACAGACATAGCTTTTTTTTTTCTTTACTATTACTTCTGTACCACCATAACTTAGCGATAAAAGTAACAAACCTGCCACACAGTCAGATGATAAATGGTAAGAGGGTAAATGCTAATCATCATTGTAATCTAATCTATGATCTAAGCATTGAACGCAAAAGATTTAGACCTGTTCATAAATTTTGGCCTTAAACATTAAAATATTTAGGCAGTTACATAAATTGCAAAACCTTTCCAGAGGCAACTTTCCCACCTTTTCCCAGTTGTAACACGAATGTGAATGAAATATGACTGACGTTTTCTTAACGTAGATTTCAACACTTAGGCGCTGGTTGACGTTCCAAATAGATTCTTGCGAATTCACAACTCATGACAGAAAAATTAGACCCATCCTTGCCTTGCCTAAATGAATAATGTTTCATTGTCGAGTAAGAATATTTTACTGGTTTATTCCTGAAAAGGCAACATCGTAATGATGAATTAATCAGCGATTTACACAGGGGCTTGTATGGCAGACTCCACAAAATCTAAGTCTGAGAAGAAATAATTTAAAAAAATGTGTTGTTGCTTAACAAAGAAAAACTCAGGCATTCAGGCATTCTTCAAGCTATTTCTTTATTTAACATTTTTCCAGGAGTCTCCAGTACAAACTTCAGCATGCGTACAGTAACTCCACTTTCTGACACTTTCTTGTATTTTACGTTTTTATTATTATTATAAACCAAATAAACCACATAATCAATTCAATTCAATTCAATTCAGTTTTATTTGTATAGCGCTTTTAACAATGGACATTGTCGCAAAGCAGCTTTANGAAACCTTGAGAGGAACCAGGCTCAAAAGGGAACCCATCCTCATCTGGGTGCAACTGGGTGTGATTAAATAAATAAACCCCTTCTATTATTGTGTGCTATAAGGACAAGCAGTGCAATTGTGCAACCAATAAATTCACAGTTTCCGCAAGAAGTCCGTTTGGTTAGAGCTCTATCAACAGCTGCATTAACCTGATGTTCATACCAACACTGAGTGAAATGAAGCCCACAATGACTGATATGAACAACACTTTAATTAACATGTTTGTGCATGCTAACTGGCAAAATTCACAACTGAGGCTGAAAAG
>CM074948.1:4393638-4409504 GCA_037577455.1 Pangasius macronema | reverse complement strand
ATGATTCGCTGTGGAGACCCCTGAAGGGAAAAGCCGAAAGAAGAAGAAGAAGAAGAAGAAGAAGAAGAAGAAGAAGAGGTCTTATGTAAACCTTGGTTGAGTCATACTTGCTAAATGCATAGATGCCAATTCAGATGAAATTTAGTGGGAGTGCTTATAACGGGCAACTACAGGGTATCTTTCCACTAAAATGAGATGTCTTGTTGCGGAAAAAATAAAGTAAAATTTCTTGCAGGAAATGCTTATGCATAAATGGCATCCAGGAAATGTAATTCCTTCTGTTAGTGTCAGAATGAGCCAAAAATGAGCTGTCGATTTGTGACGAAAGCACTGCAATTCTATTCGGCTAAATAACACAGTAATCTCATAGCAGCATAGTGAATAGTGAATCTCCTAACTGGAGAACAAATATTGCTTCAGTGGCGCAAATCTCACACCAGTGCACTAAATAGCAAGTCAAAATTGTACACAGTTGTAGGTTAGCAGTTACTATAAAGGATATACTATTATACCATTATTCTTTAGTAGGACACAGACTTTAAATTGCCAGCTGTTGTTGAAAACTAATAGCATCCTGCTGCTTTGAAAGGGTAACACTAGTATAGAAGATTGAAAACAGACACTATAACGGGTAATACCACTGGTTTTATGCTCCAAAAGGCATCGTCTTTACCAAAACACTGCATTTGGTGTATATGGCTAAAATTAAAGTTATCTTTTTTTATCATGAATATTGGGGCTTCTTGAGGTCCAGAGCAAACAGAAGTTGTGGCACATGTGGCTAAATGTATTAAATGGTTGGACCATTGAATTGTAAGTGCTGAAGCCAACATTCAAAAACCAGGTGGGAAAATATCAGTACACTCTATAATTCAGTAAAATTATAGGATGTACTAGGGTGTACTTATCAGTCTACTATCAGTGTATCAGTTATCAGTCTCTCACATCATTTTGGAGAAATTTTGTCCTAACATTCTTTACAGCCTGCTTCAGTTCACTGATGTTTGAGGGCATTCATTTATGCACAGCTCTCTTAAGATCCCCCCACAGCATCTCAATGGGGTTGAGGTCTGGATTTTGACTTGGCCATTCCAACACCTTGATATTTTTTTCTTTAGCCATTCAGATGTCGATTTGCTGGTATGCTTAGGAGCATTGTTCTATTGCATGACCCAATTTCAACCCAGCTTAAGCTGTTGGACAGATGGCCTCACATTTGTCTCATGAATTTTCTGGTATAAAGTGGAGTTCATTGTTGTCTCAATGACTGCAAGTTTCCCAGGTCCTGTGGCTGCAAAACTAGCTCATTACCCCTCCACCACAATGCTTGACAGTTGGTATGAGGTGTTTGTGGTGAGATGCTGTGTTGGCAAACATGGCACTGTGCATGATGACCAAACATCTCTGCCTTTGTCTCATCAGTCTAACGGTTATTGTTGCAGAACTTTTGTGGTTGGTCAGATGCAGTTTTTACAAACCCAAATCATGCTCCATATTCTTTTTGGAGAGATGAGATTTTCCTAGCCATCCTTCCATGAAAGCCATACTTGTTCACACTTCTTGATTAACTAATCTTATACATTTCATTAGGAACTCCTGGTTGCTAATTACTCTTAATGATTGTAAAAGTAGGAAGTGTGTACTCATTTTTTTTCCCACCTGGTTTCTGAATGTTGGTTTATTTTTTGGGAAAAATGACTACATATTAAAATCTCTTGTGTTTTTTTTTTGTCATCTGAGGTTATTTGTTTGTTTATAGAAGTTGTTGAGGACCACCCAATGGTTATTTACACCCTGATAAATAAAAACTTTGAATTGAGGGTGTACTTTCTTTTTCCCACGACTGTAGGAAAATAATGACGAGGTGGTGGAAGGTTGCTACAACATAACAACTGATTATTTTCCCATAACAGCATGATCTGAAGTATTTTATTTATTTTATATCACAGCAATTTGCCAACAATTACAATTTTTTTATTTATTAAAGAATGACACAAATTACTTTTTATGCATTTATCGTGACTTTTAATGTGTGGAACACCCAAAAAACAAGTTAATACCTAATGATAATAATAATAATCACTTATGTTATATAAAAAAAAAACTCTCTTTTTTTAATAAAAAAAATGCAAATCTTTATGTTGCAGAGAACTGGCAAAGTACAAACTCCTCTGTCCTGAAGGCTTTTCCCATGGCAGAAAACTTAATTACTTACAGAGAATGTTACAAAGTGACACTGGAGACTTTTCCATAAATGTTAATTTCCCAACAGGAAACTTCACCATATGAACATTTTTCCTTGTTAAACAAAATGTTATTCAAAATATATTAATTATTAGGTTTTTATTGTGATGTTGCAGTAGAAACTATAATGTCTTAGAATGAGCATGTTAGTATAAACCTGTGATTTCTCTTGCAGCCTGCACTCCTGTAGCTATAGAAAGTTAATCAATACCTTCTGACCAAATAAAGTTATACAGTTGTAACCCATGTATATATGAAATTGTATGTGTTTGATTTCAGATCCGATCAGATGAAGAGACTAGGACGGATATTGTATATTCTCTAATAGGACCTGCAGCAGACGATGGATTATTTAGTGTAGGCAGAAAGAATGGCTACGTCAAGATCCATGGCATCTTGGACAGAGAGAAGACCGCTAGTTATGAAGTAAGTGTATCCTCTGTGTGGTTGTGAGCAACATCCCATTTTCTGTAATGGTAGTGATGATAGTGATGTTTATTGAATTTAAAGTAATTCAAATGTTTAGTAAAGAGATATTTAGTAATTTACTGTAATAATAGGCCAGCATGGCGGTGCCATGGGTAGCACGGCCACTTCACAGCTCCAGGGTCCCTGGTTTAATCCTGAGCTTGGATTACTGTCTTCACATATTCTCCCCATGTCCGTGTTCCCCGCAGGTTCCTTCCTCCCACTCTCCAAAAACATGCTGTTAGGTGGATTGGCTACTCTACGTTTCCCCTAGTGAATAAGATGCTTTGTGATATATACGTATTCAGTTATTGAGCATATCATCGTTAAATACCTAAAGGATTTTTTGGAAGCAGCATAGATCTTCACACTCACATCATTTTGAGTTTTTTATACACACACACACACACACACACACACATATATATATATATATATATATATATATATATATATATATATATATATNTATCTATATATATATATATATATATATATATATATATATATATATATATATATTTTTTTTTTTTTTTTTAATCAGACCTAAGTGGTCTTTAATTATTTAAGAAAAGCATGTGTGTCTAAATGTAGTGTCTGTGGCTTACATTGAACAGAAGGACTCTGGTTTCCTTTTCATTTTATCAAATTGCATTCAATCAGCATCTGCACTGTGATTTATTACAGCCAGAAAAGCCAAATGTGCAAATTAATACAACTGAATGGCAGGTATTAATTACACATTCACAATCTACACATTAATACACATTCTTATATACAGACAACTTACAGTAGCCAATCCACCTACCAGCATGTTTTTGGGAGATAGGAGGAGGGAGGAAATGGAGAACCTAGAGGAAAGCCACACAGACACAGCGATGACATGCAAAAGTCCACACATACAGTAATCTGAACTCAGAATCAAACCAGATCTTGCAGCTATGAAGTGGGAACAATACTACCACGTCATCCACTTGAAGAATATACCGCAATACACTTCAAAAGGATGTGCATTGAATGTTTTTAAGCTACACTGTTGATAGGCCTTAAAAATGATTAAACAACCAATAAGTACAAATCATGCATGCAACTATCCTGTGCATGGCTACTGTAAGCATTTATATCCACATACCCAAGCTAGAATTTTATGTGGTACAGTTGTGGCAAAATTTTAAACTTGGTCATAGAAGATTTGGTCAAAGTCATTTGAAATTGAATTGAAATTTAAAAGAATCAGTTTCGTAAATTGAATCAAACTACTACAGAATGAGTAGTGCTCACAAAACCTAATTTACATTTTCCCCCTCACATTAATTTGCATGATTTCCACAGTTATTCTTTAGAAATCACCTGTAACATGTCTGACAGAGGCCTGAATGTGTTACAGTGTACAGTATTAGAATTTGCTCAAAAATATGAACTGAATACATGTTTTTGAAGCAGTTTAGACAGATACTGAATCATCAGGATCATATGCTTTATAGAATGCTATAGAATTCTAGCAAGTATTAAGCATTTATATGAATGCTGTATGTGTTTTCATTTAGCTCAAAGGGAGAGCTACGCTAAAAGATGGATCACTTGCTGAAAAGGACCTCGATTTGAAAATCATAGTTCTAGACCAGAATGACTGGCCCCCTGTGTTTAATGTTCAGGTGATTGGTTCTGTTAAAGAGCTCAGTGACAAAGGTACATGGACTTTTCTCTATTTTCTTTTATTTTATTATAGTGCTGTTTTATTTTGGTTTGTAGTTGCGTTTGGATTTGGGATTTTTGAACTTGTGCAATAAGTAAGGAATAATATGAGGTATGCTATTATAGAAACATAACAATGGGGTTGTGCGATGTGGTCCAACATGAAGCAGATTTACTAGTACCACCTCCAAGTTCATTTTTTTTCCTATAACCGCACATCCCATAGTATTTTATTCGTCTTGTACCACAGCAATTTGCCAACAATTAAATTTTTTATGTAATAACAATGTGTCATACTTTTTAAACATTTATACATTTAATGTTGTGGAACATCTGCAAGACCTGTTAGTTCCTGTTATCACTTGCATTATAACAACCATAAACATCAGCCTTCCTTCATCAGCCTATTTTTTTCTCTCTTGCAATAAACAAGACAAAAAAAATTTATGTCATTTTACCGAAATACCAGAAAGTGCAGTCCTCTGTCCTGAAGAATTCCCAGTACTGGATTTACTGACTGTACAAAGTGCTGACACTGCGATACTCCTGTGATAAATGTTTAAAAAAAAATGTCCCCTTAGAGAAAACTTCACTATATCAGAAATGATATCTTTTCTTTGCTAAATAACAACATAAAAAGAAGTTCCTACAAATGAGTTGTTACAACAGAAAAAGTAATGTTTTAGAAACATTAAGTGCATTAAAATAAAGCTGTGATTTGCAGGTGCACTCCTGTTAGAGCTGTTCTTATAGAAAATTAACCAACATATTCTGACCAATCAGAATTGAGAAATTAACAGCGCTTTGGTATATTTTAATGTCCAGTGAGCAACACATAAGAGTAAGAATCAGTGGTGTCATTAATGGCCATATCTGTGATATCTCACATATAAATATTTTGATGTCATTTATCACAATTTCAATTTTGCAACATCATATTTTATATTCTGATTTTCTTTGGGAAAAGTGGAATATGGTCCACAATGTAGTCCAATGAATGAATCTCGTATGCTTCAGTTTGATTGTTAATACTCTTTCTCCTAGACACACACGTAATTGAAATCACAGCTTTCGATGCAGATGAACCAGGCACACCGTATTCAAAAATTACCTACAGAATTGAACAGCAGGAGCCGGCTGGAGAGATGATGTTCAAAATCGAGCAATCATCGGGTAAAATCCAAGTCAAAATGAATACTCTGGACCGAGAGGTGAGAGCATCAGTCACAAAAAGGCAGAGGTCATAATCACTATTGTAAGTTCGTCAACAGACTTGTTGAAAGTGAGTCATTCCAGAAAGAGAAACCTGTATGGTGTAAACGTAAGACGTAAAATACAAGACAATTTAGTTAAAGAAGTTTAGAATCTGAGCTTCATACAATCTGAGCTTTATTATTCAAGGCTTTCTTATATAGTTTCAGAATTATGGACACTCTTGGTAAAGATGGGTCAAAAAGAGAAAAAGGTCTGTGTAGTTCATTAGTTTAATCTCATACTAATAATATGAGGGAGACTGAGTTCTTATTCTAGGAAAAAGAAACAAACCCTTCTAAAAATGTATAATATTTTTAACAAATCCATGCATATTACATTTACTAGCTCCCCTGCATTTAGTACTTCCGACCTCCCTTTGCTAAAATAACAGCACTGATTCTCCTCCTATAAAGCACGCTCATATTGGAGAACACAGAGTGAGGAATCTCACACTGGTCAGTAGAGAAATTCTCCCCTTCAACTCTCACGCAGGTTTCATTGGGGTTTATATCAGGGGACTGGAATGACCATGTCAAAAGCTTGATTCTGCAGTCACTGAAACAATTTTGTGTGGATTTAGAAGGTGAAAAATGTTTAGATCATTGTCTTGCTAGACGATTCAACCATTCAACCATGACCCAGTTCATGGCAGTGGCAGGCCAATTTGTATTTCAAAATTTCATGGCTGCCAGTGCCTTTGGGGGTTGGGGGAGCAGTCCGACTACATCACCTGTTGGGATTACGTTCTCTTTGGTATAACCATTTTTCATTATTTACATCAAGCCAGCCTTTACCTCTTTTTTGCCTCATCTGACCATAGAACCCTGTTCCAGTAGCGAACTCCAGGCATACATTCGTAGTCAATTTTAGTTTGTAGCTTCTGGTATGCCTTCCAAATAGGTTTATTTTTGCATGGGGATTGTGTATAATTGTAGGTTTGGACAATTGGTGACCTCAAAAGATGACCACCTTCTGGGCGTTGCTGTTTGCTAGCATTTTTTATCATTATTTATATTTTTAAATAATGACTTTTCTAAAGCCCTAGTCCTTCAGCTCAACATTTTCAGGCTTCTAAATTTGACAGATTTTGTGCTCATTGTGTTTCCACCTAGCACTAAAAATACCCAGTGTACATTACTCAAATATGTCACACAACCACTGGAAATGTTTTAGACAATCCTTAAACAATAGTAATGAGTCACTCAGCTGGATTAATCCAAGCTCTCCTAAAAAATGTACTTCATCATGACAGGGTTTTCACAGTATACACATTGGGAACTGCTTACTCACGGCTGTATGAGGCATGCTACTGATCTACTGATATTTTTTACTGAATTCAAAATGATAATTTTTAGATTGTTAATATTTCTAAGACTATTTTCAACTTTTCTGTTTTTGCAAAGACCCAAGAAACGTACAAACTGATAATCATTGGTACAGACATGAACGGAGACGATTCTGATCCCAAAAACAAACCACTGACAGGAACAGGGACTGTGACCATCAGCATACTTGATGTCAATGATAACATCCCGATGTTAGAGAAGGACTCTGTGAGTGTTTTTCTATGGATTCATTTGTTATTATGAATACCTAATGTCATTTGTCTCATAATGAAATAAATCTGTTATTTTCAGTTTATTTGCAGTAAAAAGAACAACATATCTAAACAAAGTGTTACAATCCAAACCAGTGTCAGAAAAAAAGACATTCACATGCAGCTTATTTGCAGCACCTTCTGTACATTTAATATCAACATTCTGACACAAGCATACGTTACATAGCAAGGTATCAAACCTTCACTCGGACGCTCTGTATGACACGTATTTTAACCAAGCTAATCTCCACCACTGTGCTGTTTGAAGAACATCTATATGCAATAATTCATTTGACCTTTTGAGAACTTCATATCATACAGTAACACAGTACAGCTATTGTCAAAAGGCAGATAGTTTTTACATGTGACCTGCAAGCCTGTTTGCTTTTTGCAGAGAAGAGGAAAGGTTTCATGAGCCTGGTATGACTAATCATATGTTCTGAAAAGCGAAAACTTTACACATGTAGTTGGAAATGCTCAATATTTATTATATATTGATTTTATTGAAATAGCATACTGGTGAAGGTTAGCTTGGTTAAAGTATGTTCGAGTGAATTTGAGTGAATTTTGATATGTCATTATGGAAGGTGCTGTTAATTAGTTGCACGTTTTTTTCTGTGGTACTGGGTTGCAAACTGCACCAATCTCTGCAATCAGACTATCAAAACAGAGCACAAAAAATGGCAAATGGCTGAATCCTTCTTCTCACCGTGTGTGTGTGTGTGTGTGTGTGTGTGTGTGTGTGTGTGTGTGTGTGTGTGTGTGTGTGTGTGTGTGTGGTGTTTGCAGTACGTGAGTAGTGTGGAAGAGAATATCAAGAATGTGGAAGCAGTCCGGCTTAAGGTCATAGACAAGGATAAACCCCACACTGAGAACTGGGAGGCTGTATTCACCATCTTTTCTGGAAATGAGGCTGGTCACTTCAAAATCACCACCGACCCCAAAACTAATGAGGGCATCCTGATAGTCAGTAAGGTAACATAGCTAATTTACACAGGTGGCACAACTGATGAACACTGGAATGATCATGCTGGATGGTTTTATTTCACATGACAGTCCAGAGTGAATCTGACTCTAGAAATCATGGAGATCTTTATTATGTACAAACTAAAATAAATGTCCCTGAATTGAATTTGCTAATTCAATTGCATTAAACACATTCAAGTGACCAGTAAAACAGGCTAATAACTATAAACATTCACGTCGTGATTTGGTATGAATTAGCCAAAACCCCCAATCCCCTTTCCCCCCTCATTAATCTTATAATCTCTGTACTTTTATGCCACTTGTCCTAATAGAACATGCTGAGAATATGCACCAAAATTCTGGTGCAAATTCAAAAATTCTGCACCACACTTCAAAATTCTCCAAATTTCATCATGGTTTTTGGATTATAACGTAGACTTTTGCACTTTTGTGCAACACCTACACTCAAAATTAACAATGTGTGGAAACATTGTGTACAAAGGATAATGCCAGAGTAATATATCAAAATATATGCATGTATGAGTGATGTTCATATTTCATAAAAATAAAAATCCTTGAATTCTCACTACTTGCTTGTGAGGTTGTAAAAGGTTGCTTAATACTGTGATACTGTAGAATCATTATCATAATGACTAAAATTTATAATCACATTCTCAGCTAATTCTTATACCATTTATTTACTTTCTACTCTTTCTACATAAACCCTTATTTTCTTTTATTATCTGATTTCTTTATTGTTGTCTCATCTGTTAAAGGAGCTGGATTTTGAGCAGTTGAACGAGGTCAATCTGACAGTGATAGTCAGGAACAAGGCAAGTTATCACAAGTCAGTGATGATTGACAAGCCCATAATATACCCCATTAATATCAAAGTGGTGAACGTGCCTGAAGCCCCTCATTTCCACCCCACTGTGAAAGGTATCTCCATCTCTGAAGACCGCAAAACTATTGACCTGAAGAAGGTCATCACCACCTACACAGCCACGGACAGTGATACACTTTCAGTCGCAACCAGGTGAGAAATATAAACTAAAATTCCAGACTTGAAAGTGTTTTTTAACACTAATTTATGGTAATTTGTTAAAGTGTTAATTCAGTGCAGTGTTAATTCTTGCAGCCCCCTTACACTCATCTCATGGAGGAAGTTGTGATATTGTGAATGATATGACTGTAAATTATCTGTAGGATATGGGGCCATGTAAGGAATAAAACACTTGAGGGTAGCTGTTATAGGAAATAGGTTATAGGAATTTAATTATTTTTCTATAATAGCATAATGTTTCATTCCCCTTACTGGAAGTAACTTTGGGCTTCTATGAAAATATACTGTATCTTTGTTTAAACATGGGGCTAAGGGCTGAAATTGTTGTCAAGGCTAAAAACTGATATCATTATTTTATAGTTGTAGGTATGTAAAAGGAGATGATGTTGAAAACTGGTTCAGCATTAATGACCAAACAGCCGAGATCAGACTCAACAGATATCCAGACCGCGAGTCCAAGTTCCTGATCAATGGAACATACTACGCCAAAATCTTATGCATCACCAATGGTAAGTTAGCCAAAGATGGGAGTAGCCATGTGGCTGGTCTTACAGAATGTGTAACATACAGCCCAGTGATATAGTTACTGTTACCACCCTGAAGTTGATTATTTTCATATTTATTAAATGTCATACTTTGTATTGATTTATATACATTTTTATCCCTTGATATACATTTCATGTTGTGGAATGTCCACAGAAAAAGTTAGTTCCTTTTATCACTTATGTTATAGCACCAATAAACAGTTGTTCACTTACTTTCTTTGAAGATAATAAGACAAAATAGAGCGTGTTACCAGGAAAGCCCTCTATCAGAAGACATACAATTAGAGCTTTATGTCTGACTGTTACAAAGCACCAACACTGGAGACTCCTTCTATAAATAGCAAATAAACGCCTCCTTACAGATAACTTCACAATATCAACAATTACATATTTTTGTTCGTTAAAAAAACAACACTTTTTCAAATACATTAGACTTTCATTATGTGGAGCATCTACGATACAAGTCCCTGTGTAAATTGTTGCTATAGAAACATATTAGATTAAGTGCATTAATATAAACCTGTGATTGGCAGCTGCACTACTGTAAGAGCTGCTGTTATTGAAAATGAATCAACAGTTTCTGACCTGTCAGAATGGAGAACTCAACAGCACTGTAGTACAAGTGTTGATCAATCAAGATATCAGTCCTGATGCTGGATTCAAGTCATGTGTGAGAATTCAGAAGAATGAAGAAACCTCTCATTATTCCAACTTGTAGATGTTCATACATTGCGTTATTTTCTTTTAATTAGATAACAATGGAGGTAGTTTTACTTCTAATATCTAACATTAGTTAGCAATAGCATATATGTGTGTGTTTATATATAAACTAAAATTTCCATTTAAAGATTCCATTTCCTAGGACACGCGACATGTTTATGTATCAGTTGTCTCACTTCTTGGTTTAGTCAGAGAAACCAGGGATTAATGCTGAAAAAATATCCAATTTGTGTCCCAATGTGTACTGTTTTCCCAGTCAGATGGTATAATTCTGTTTTTTCCTATATGGAGTGAATGAAACATTATAACCTCAGTGCATGAAGTATTAGTACTTTAGTATCATGTGTTACATTATAAAACCATGCACAGACGTATCAGCTGTAATAATATAATATCCTAAATATTCTAATGTCTCAAACATTTCTGTAGATTTTTCACCCAAAACTGCGACAGGAACTCTTGCAATTCAAGTGCAGGATTTCAATGACCACTGTCCGATTCTGACCAGCTCAGTTCAAACACTGATCTACGGCAGCAGCGTAGTGTACGTCACAGCCAAGGATGAGGATAAACACCCCAATGCAGAACCTTTTGACTTCAAAGTTAGCAAGGGCACAGAAGAGAACTGGAGAGTCGAGCGTCTCAATGGTTAAGTGGAAAGCTCTTTTAATGCAGTTTAACGTTAATGCTGTAACACTTACCTAATGTAAATTCTCAAATTAATACCTTGTACTTCTTTCTCTAATGAATTCTTTTTCCAGAAACAACAGCCATCTTGCGCAGCCGGGAGATCCTGTGGCCGGGACACTACACAGTAGGACTGGAGGTGCAAGACCAGCAGGGAAAGTCCTGCGAGGTTCAGAAGCTTCAGGTAGCTGTGAGGACTGAGAGACAGACCAGCAAAGGCACTGGACTGGGAGCAGGTGGAGTTCTGGCACTACTGCTAGGAATCCTGCTTGTCTTGTGTGAGTAGTGTCACCTCAGCCCTTTTCATGTTCTCCACTGTTCTGCGTATTACCATTAACTTATGTGCTTAGTTTGATGTTCAGATAAATAAAATAATGTACTGAGCCTGTGTAACATGCAGTGAGAGACAGGATGCAAGTATGTAAAAAAAAAAAAAAAAACAAGAAAATGAGGCTCAGACTTAAAGATAGAAATATGCATGAAAAGAATTTGTGACAAAACAAAGAAACAGTCGGGTATATATAAACAAACTAATCGAGAACTAACACAAAACACATTTGGATAGCAAACCAATGAATTGGACATTGGCAAAATCATAAGCACATGATGCTTGGCACCATGGCAAATTTAATACAAAGGGAGAATCCATGACAGCATGTCACATTTGGATGTATTTCTCTAAATCAGAAAAACAACCTGTGTAGAACTAGGAATTGTTTAATCTGTCATTTTATTGCCCAAGAAATTATTACAAATGCCTTGGAAAATCTTTACTGGATGTCATCTTGCATTCCTCCTTCCTTGTTTAGCAGCAATCGAGATATAGGAAAGCCTCTACATCTTCCACTATTGAGCACTCGATGTCCTCTACTCTGCAAATCAATCATACTGATTAGGTTTTCACAGTGTTTCACAGTATTCTCAGGCCAATGTGCTTTGCCATCTCATTCATTATCGCTGTCTCTTCATTGAACCTGCTGGACAGGAGCACAGTATTGTTGCCATAGTCAAGGTCTTTTAGTACAGTAGTCAATTTCCATCAGATTCTCCTATTTGTGATGGTATTCTTCATGATCCAGTCAACTGCAACGATGAAGATGAAGATCCAGATATCACAAACCCTTGTTTTATGCCGCTCTTTATCTTGAACCATTCTTATGTTCTACCAGCTTCCAGCCCACAGCTTGATGATGTTTACAAACACTTCTGGAATACCATATTGCCTTAATATTTTCCATAATATTTCCCATCTCACAGTGCCAAATGCCCTCTTAAAGTCTATGAAGCTTATGTACAGAGGGGCTTGCCAATCTATGCACTGCTCTATGATATTCCTTAATACAAGTACCTGCTCTGATGTTCCTCTGCCACTCCTAAATCTAGCCTGCTTCTCTCTGAGGTTCTTGTCTACTCCCTTTTTTATTCTTTCTGCAAAAAACCTTGTCAGGGACTTACAAGGGGTATACCTCTAGTTTTTCACAGAGGCATCTTAACAATGAGGGATCTCTTCCAGTCATCAGACACTTTCTGCTCTTTCAGGATGTGGTTGAACAACTTATGAAATTCAGGTATAGCTGTCTCCAGGCTCTCCTTAAGCATTTCAGGCGTGATGCTGTCAATTCCCACTCTTCAGTTTCTTGGTGGCTTTTTCCACCTCTATGGTCATCTGGATGTTTTTTCCTTCATCCCACAAACACATGTAGACGCGCTGGCCCTCTGAGATGAGAATGTCATACTGTGGTGTTTCATCAATCTCTCTTTGCAGTTTCTTATAGAAATCATCCTTCTCTTCAACCTGTTCCTCATTAATCAGGACATACATCTGTAGAGACAGGTTAATGTAAAATCCACCGAGAATCATCATCACTCGCTGCATTCCACTTCAGTAGGCTCGCTTCATTGTCGAGGACTAGTCCTAAACCTCTGTGGTGTTCTCTGTCATGTTCCGAGTCTCTCCGAATCTGTCGGAATTGATTCTCCGAGCCAACAACTAACAATTTTAGACCATAACAATTAAAGGTTATCTCTAACATTAACTAAGTTAGCTAGCCAGTTAGCAAATCTCTAAACTAGCTTACATTTGTCATAAAGCTAAACAAATGGTATCTCGGTAGCTGAGTATCAACTTGCATCATCGTTTTCTGATTTATTTAACAGTAGTCAAAATATACCTTAAGAACCAAGATTTTGTAATCATGGATCAGTTTTTTTACTGAGAAAGTATCTGTTTTAAATGTAAAAATGGTATTTTCATGTATTTGATCTCAATTTGAACCAATCTGTGTAATTGGAATAAGCTATCCAAGGGAAGCTTAGCATTTAAAAATTATATCTAGTTACAATGAGTTAAACTGAAATAAGGAGAGTAATGGTGATACATTTATGATCCATTGTTTTTTTAATGTATTGGACATACAGATTAATACATTTTACTGTATTAGTAATCAGAATATGACAAGAAGTTATCTGCATGTAAGAGAAGTTGGGCAAAGGGAGATACATGTTGTCTCTTTTGCTAAAATTGTTAAATGTGTTTGCAGTGATTCCGGTGCTTTTGCTGTTATGTGAGTGTGGAGGAGCTGCAGCTCTTGGTAGTTTCAAGGCCTTCCCCTTCGAACAAAATCAGGAGCTCATCCGCTATCACACTGAAGGCCAAGGAGAGGATCAGGTAGTGTGTGTTATACATCACACTAGATTTCAGACTCTCAAGTAGAGCAGCTGTCTAATAGCACATCTCCTACAAGCAGTGCAGTTTACCATGGCTTTGCAACAACTGAGGACTATGCATATCCTGACCAAGGAGGAGGAGTTTCTCTGAAGGTTGATTTTATAGGCATAAATAGTAAAATGCATTCATTCATCTCCAGTAAGTGTAAGGTGGGAATATATTCTGAATAGGACGCTGGTTGATTGCAAGGCACCATGCACACACACATTCACACCTAGGGGCAATTTAGAGTCACCAACTCACCTACTGGCTTGTTTTTGGGAAGTGGGAGGAAACTGGCGAACCCAGAGGAAGCCTGTGCGGATACAGGGAGATTATGTGTACACAGGCAGTAATGTTACATGTCTTGGGCAGGAGATGCTGTACGCCAAAATATACCTGTATAAATAGGAGAAATAATGAGACAGGAGTAAGCAGTTGCATTCACTGCAGGCTTTTCTTCAGGTTTCGAATGACAAACTGCAGTAGATGAAGTACAGTATTTCTTCGCAAGTGGATATAAAAATAAAAGTTACATAAATCAAATCCATGCATCTATATAATTTCAATCACATACATAAACCATTTTAATGACTATCTAGCTTACTATGAATTTTCACTTGTGTTATTTGAGTACCTCTATATAAAAAAATAGCAATAGTGTAGCTATAGAAACAGCTGGAGTACAAACATTGCTTTACCTACATAAGTAAATGTGTACTGCAAATGAAATGGCCCAAAGTGTGCTGCTTTTTGTTTTCTTAAGCTTTAAACAAAATAACACAAACAAGCAAATTAAAGCCTATTTGCAGAAGGATAGTACTTCTGAACCCCTGAGTGCACACTACATTTGTGAACTAGAATGGTATAAACCAGTGGGTTAGTGCTCTAAGTATTGCCCATAGAAATACATTAAATGGGCTAACCATTGGCTTTTTTTCCCCAATTAATTAGAATAATAGCAATAAACATTTTCATTCGTTTTTTTTTAAGTAAACATTTCTGATACAAAAATTAAAATTGATAGCAGGATTTTGTCTAGTATGATTTTATCTCACCATTTCCAGACTATTTTTGTAGTTTTAAGCATTTTCACACCTGTATAAACAGGATAAATAATAAGACATGAGAAAGTAGTTGCGTTCACAGCGGGCTTCTCATTACTATTGATTCAAAGAGTTTCGACTCATTGCAATGTTACCCCTAGTAGTGACAACTTGTAACAATGTCAAACTAAAGACCACAAAGAAGATGGCTAAATGAAAAGGATAAGGGGGAAAATGAGAATTGAAAATTTGAACCAGGGACCCTGAAGCTGGTAAGCAGTAAAATACAACTTGACATTTAAAAATAAAAAGATTTGAAATGAAATTGTTGATGTTAACACTCT
Source organism: Pangasius macronema (assembly GCA_037577455.1). Classification (NCBI taxonomy): domain Eukaryota; kingdom Metazoa; phylum Chordata; class Actinopteri; order Siluriformes; family Pangasiidae; genus Pangasius; species Pangasius macronema. The sequence continues at coordinate 4,394,168 of CM074948.1, read as the reverse complement.
CTCTCAAGTAAACTTGTATGCACTTTATTGTAATGGAAGATCTGCAGCTGAGGCTGGATTTCAAATGCCTTTCTACAGTATTCATGAGGGCACCTGGTTATATCCTATGAAGGGTGCAAACACTACATAGGAAACCATACAGTATTTGCCTTAGAAGATGGCAGATTTTATTTGGATCATAAGGAAGGCAAATACAATCAATGATAGGAAAAACTTTACTGTGTGTAAAGAAATAAAAAAAAACATTAAATGGTTGCTTAAAACTGAGATGTTGCCTCTTGAGTTTGCCTGAAAAAGGACTTTCAAAGCTTTTGCAGACAGTCACTACTAGGTTTCTATTGATTTTTTTTTTTTTTTTTTGTGATATGTGATTTCAGCCGGAGACATTAATCTGTCTCAAGAGATTATACAAGAGAACCAGTTCCATTGGCAGCCATACATGCCCATGCCATAACATTACCACCAAAAACAGGAAGGCCAGATTAGAGTTTGCCAAACGACATCTAAAAAAGCCTTCACAGTTCTGGAAC